>PVJA010011993.1:0-53131 GCA_004027025.1 Myocastor coypus
AAAAAAAAAAAAAAAAAAAAACAGAAAAGCCAGAAAGCATTTGCTAGACATCCTGTCCACAGATTAAGATGGATGTAGATTACTGTAATATTTCCAAGAGTCTACTCTTTATGAGCTTCAATGCCTTTTTTTGTGTTGCACTTCATAGAGGTACTCAAGAAAAGTCTACATGTACTTCCCAAAATAGTGACAACAATGGGATAAACATGTTCGAAGTGAAGGGAAATACTTCAAAGCTGATTAATAGCAGTGTTTTTTTCTGTAATAGTTCTTTAAGGGTAAATACTCAACATACAGCCTGGTCAGGCCTTCTACTACATCTTGCTGCCTACAGGTCACAGTCACATCTGACATCAATGATGGACAGTGCCAAAGAAACACGATAATCACCCTGTAAGAAGGGGCGATCAGTAGAAAGAAAAGGACAATTATAGTACAATTTAGTATTTCTACTCTGCTAGTGGTATAACTTCAAGATTTGAGAACTTTTAATGGTTTGTTAGAAGCATTGTCTTCTAATAAGCATTTCTGTCTGTAGTTCTTTGCATATTGTGCATTTTATATTGTGTTGATTTAAAAAAATACTTATTTATTTTTTCACATCTTTTAGTTTTTAGTTTTTGAAGAACCAGCAGTTGGATTTATTTTCCTGTCTCATTTTTCAGTTTTTGATTTGTTGGTAAGCATAAATATTATCTCTTGTTTTCTAATATGTTGGATTTGGTGGCTAACTGAGCTATTTTTATTATTTTCTGGTAATATATGAACTTAATGCTATGGATTTTTCTCTGAGATATATTATGGTTACATAATGAGATTTTCTTTCTTATACCATGAAAATGTTCCTTTTTATCATTATAGGCTTCATATTTGTATTTATCTAATTACTAAAATATTGAATTTCTTTTGTGTTATATAATATAACACAAATGTTATATAATATAACATTTGTTTTTTCTGATAGTAATATTTAGCTCTTTGTATTTCTTGACTTGATGATGTAGAAATTATTAAAACAGTCACTAGCTAAAGTATATTATTTTTATAGTTGCAAAAGAAGTCTTCTAAGGTACTCCCATCTACAGCAATGCTTTACCTCAAAGAACACTCCCTTTGCATTTTACATAAATTTTCCTGTTCTTAGATTTTGTGATTCAGTATTTAGAAAAGTATTTTCTATTTTTATTATTCTGTTCATTTAATTTTCTTTGTGGTTCACTGTTCAGAAATCTTTAGACTGTAAGCAATAGGGTTTATTATTATTATTATGGCCTGCTCATCCTGCCCCGTGCAGAAGGCTGGCACAGCATGTGGTGCTCGCTATTGAACTGCAGTCCCTATACCGCCTAAGCATTCCTAAGCAGGTACTTTAAACCACTCAGCCATCTCACCAACCCCAGCAATAGGGCTTTTTTTTTTTTTTTTTTTTTCTTTTGCCCTTAAAAGCTAGAAAATTAGTTGTTTCTTGAGTTCATAGTGACTAACACACGGTTTAAAGACACACATTGGGATGTAATTTTGTTACCAGAAAGTTTTTGTGGTGCCCAGTGAATGAAAATAAACTTTTAACATTTATTGAAGGTAAAGTAAGAAAAAGAAGTTCAAAACAAGTGTTCAAGCAGAAACACAGTGCTTTGAAGAAAATATATCTTACGTGCAAAATAGACACCTGCAAAAGCAAGAAGCTGCTGAAGGGAAAGCCCAGTGACCACGATCTCCTATATCATTCTTCTGGCCTCAGGTCCTGCAGTCCCAGGCAGGGTTCCAACATTGTCATGCACACGCTACACTAGTGATTCGACAAATCTCCACGATTGATTGGTTATGCCTGATTATCCAGCTGGCTTACCTCGCCCTAATCATGTGACTCAGTGCTTTTGAAAAAATAGTAGGTGACTCAGTTTAAAATTAACGAACAGATCAAGCTTTAGGCTTGAGCGTATTAAATAGCTTTACAAAATAGATTAATGATGATAAAGTAACTTGCATAAAGGGCAAATAAGGAGAATTTAGAATATGCTATTGTGGGAAGCTAATGTGAAACATCATAATATTGTGAAAAAAGGAAATGTGCTTATGACAGAACACAATTAGTGTACTTTGATAGGTGATAAGGATTCATTATGAAATGTTGAGTTAAATAAATTTAAAATAGCACACAGAAAAATAAATAAATGAAATAGCACACAGTATGAAGAATTAAGAAAATAAGAATCAGGGGCTGGGAAAATAGCTCCATGGCAGAAGCACCCGCCTGGCATGTGCAAGGTTGTGAGTTCAAAGCCTGGTCCCACCAAAACTAAAAAAAAAAACAAAAAAGAATCAAACATTTCAGGGCCAGCGGGATGGCTCAGTGGTCTAAAGCCCCTGCTTGGAAAAGCTTGGGCGGCTTCAGGGACTGTAGTTCGATCCCTGGCACCACATGCTGCGCCAGCCCTGCCCTCGGGGCGGGCTGAGCCGGCCATAAAAATGAGTGAATAAACAAATAAAGGTTCTGAAACAAGAAAAAAATTAATAAATAAAATAAAAAAATTCTTAAAAAAAAGAATCAAACATTTCATATATTAAACAAGTGTTTATTCAAATTATATATAATTCATTAGAAAATTAAGACTAAGAGAATTACTAAAATAGGAAAACTTTATTGAATACTGAATATATTTTAACTAATGTTTTTAAGTGTCCATTGAATCATTTAATGTTTTCATATAACCATAAAGAACTTACAAGGCCAGGGAGATGGCTCCGTGGTCTACGTCCTGGCAAGTGTCAGCACCTGGGTTCCATCCCCAGTATCAGATGTTCTGCCATCCCTGGAACGCTGGGTGTGCCAAGCCAGCCACTGAAACTGGGTGTGGTGGCACACACCTATAACCCCAGTGCTGGGATGGGTGACACAGGGTAAAAATGAGGCAGAGCTGTATAGTGAGACTCTGTACCAAATAAATAAGTCTTTTAAAGTAAATTTGCTTCTTAGAATTTATATAGTGGTATATTGGTTAACAATCTTAATTCTTCCCTGATATATGATTACAGGAAAATTACATAAACTAGTAAATTTTAAATATGATTACATAATATATTGATAGCATATGCTAAAAGATAAATATAAAATCAAATTTGGTATGCCACATATCACTACTAATTAACAGATATTAAAAGTTATAGCATCATATACAGGGATTATTGCACAATGATATATTTATCAGTAATAAAATCAAGCAAGATACTTATGTCCTTGGATGCATGCTATATCTATAATTTATGTCAAGGATATTAAGAAAATATTTAAAATGTTCCAAAAGTACTTTTCAAGAAAAATGTGTTAGGTATACACAATTTCCAGGCCTAGGTTATACAAAGATATTCAGTATATGATATACCAATGCTCACAATCAAGATAATAAATATAATATCGTATAATGGAAAAAGATAAGTGAGGAATTTTGTTTAAAATGTATCCATCTTTAAGAGATGTCATTTGGTACTGTCTCATTTCTTCATATCTAATGTTGAAAAGATCAATACTCTAAAGTAAAGAAATATATATATATTTTCAGTAGGATCTCAAGAAGGTTATGGGACTCAAGGAAGGAAAATTCAAGGTTTTTTCATAATTCAAACTAAGACACTTGCCTCTTATCATCGATGCTTTTCAATCAAGGCAGTGGAAGGTAAAGAACTTACTATAGTGACCATTTATCACAACGACACAATTACAGGTTATAAAAATAGTAAACAGAATTATTTATATTAGAACAGAACTAAGGGGAACTGACAACATTCATGAAATGTTCCAAAAACGTGGTAGACTAAACTAACAGGACTATTCCTCCCTTACTTTATAAACAGTAACACGATGAATAGATTATACTTTGTAATAAGCAATTTTAAAATTTAACACAACTATGATTATATCACTTCTATTTTTTAAGTGCAGGAAGCTGTTTAGAATATTATGTAGGAAACTAATTATGCAAACCCTTTTATTACAGCAGAATGTTAAAATGCACACGGTGAACTCCTATTTATCATAAGTCAACTGAATGGTAAATCAAGACTCACTGAAAAGAAAATACTCCTTTCCATAGAAGTGGAAAACTCAGAAAGAACAGGAAAATTTCTTAAACAACATATACTGTTTAAAAGAACAAACAAAAACTTTCTTAAAAATTTATGAATTTAGTAGTTATGTTCTCACAAAGAGAAGAAATTATAACATAGAGACGTATCCAAACTGTAGGGAACACATAAAATACACATGATAGCTGTAAGCAATAAAACAAATGGCATGAGGAGAAAATCCAAGTAGACTAGTACTTTACCTTCAGGAAGAAATAAATCAGCTTGAGAGAGGAAAAAAAAATCAATACACAGACTAGATGCACAATGAAGTTTTACTCTAAGGCATCTATGATTTGGGTAGTCATCAATTCACTCAAATGTTAAAATGGAATGATCGATTTTCCACATCTGTGTGGTTGACTTATGAGTCAACTCTCACACAAATTTAATTGCATGTATTTTTGCTATCACGCTATTTAAACTTAGTAACAATCGACAGAGGCTCTATTACATTGCTATATGTTAAGAATGAGTCAGATACAATGGTATCCAGATTTCTAAGCATGAAATTAAGATTAGAAAATTTGTATTCAAATTCTAGAACCATTGTTTCACAGCTTATGTGCAACTGTAAAATATACCATCTGCTCTGTCTGCAGTACATGGTTAAATGCACCATATAAGATATCTGTGACACTATAACATATGCCACAACCCCATGCATGTGGGAGAGAAGAGATGGGACAATTACAGGAAAAAATAATGCAATAAAGGAATTTACATAAACATTTCCCATAAGGCATAGATATAAATCAGGTTAGTTTTTCTAGGACACTGGAAAAATAGCAGGAGCACAGAGTTCAGACTTTTGCATCCCAAGAACTACAGATAAATTTATTCTTGTAATTTAAAAATACACATGCTATCCTCAGGATAGTAACTTATCAGTGTTTGAGGTAAAGCTAGACAGTTCCTATTTTCATGTTCCAAATAACATATACCAGATTTACCTACACTTGGAAAGCTGGTTTCAATTTTTAAAATTATTTTCTATATGCTGTTTTGATAATGTTAACAGAATAATTTCACTCTGAAATTACAATGCTATTGATATTTTCTCACCTCTATCCTTAACAAAACTTTGAATAGTATCTTTGCCTAGGCACAATGAACTGTTATTTATTCACTGAAAAAGAGTATTAATTGAACATCTAGAATGTGTCAGTCATTGTGAAATGGCATACAAAATGGTACAGTATTATGGAATTTACCATATATCATGATTGGGGAAAAGAAAATCTTAATAAATACATTTTATGCCATGTAATTGACATTTGCTTGTATATGAAATCCAAAAAGGTAAGGTGGTAGAATGTGTTAGAATAGGAAGTACTATTTTAGAGACTGATTTTGGAAGACCCTTCTGGAATGATGAGAATTTGGCACAGACCTAAATAAATGGAAGGAATAGCAAAATGAAGGGTTCAGAGAAAAAAGCCATTGTACAAGTATTTACTGATCCTCATTACATTGACTCCTGAATTGTGGACGTTCCTTATGATCCAGACTTACAGGAAAGACATACACCAGAGAACATACTGTTTATACAAATGGCTAGACGAAAATCTGTGAGAAAATTGTGGAAGCTGAGGGCTGCAGGCTTTCTAAAGAATAGAGAATTCTTTGCCATCTTGGGTGTCCTGTGGAAACTTCTGAACCTTTGAGAAATTGCTCTCCAAAAGTAGGACCTAAGTGAGTCTAAAAATAAATATATAATTATTGAATTTAATCTAATATTACATGTTCTTATAATTGTGCCTCAGTAATTGTACATATGTTCTATGTATATATTAAAATTTGACTTATTAAAGGTTTTTTTTTCATTTGTATTTGTTGACACAGGGTCTCACTATGCAGTTTAGATTCATAGTACATCTCCTGCCTTAGCCTCCCTAGCATTGAGATTATAGGGTTTTTTTTGTTTTTGTTATTTTCAGCCTGTACAGTGCACCCAGGGTTCAAGGGGCTAGCAAAATGCCACACATATCTTCCCATCCCTATGATTTGAGTGACTGACTGACTGACTGATTGATTGACTGATTGATTGATTGATTGATTTTTTTACATACTTAGTACAAGGTATACAGGGCCTAACTACACAGATCAGACTCATAGTGATCCTCCTATTGCAGCCTCCAAAGAGTTGAGATTACAGATGCACGTCATCACGCCCAATATCATATCATCATCTTGGCATGCCCCGGGGGCAGGGCCACTTCAGTTTGCCAGGTATGATTGACATAAAAATAGGAATAAAACTAGAAAATAAACTCATACTTCTTGCATTCTTAGATTATGTTCTACCATATATGAACCCCAAAAAATTATTTTTATTTTTAAAATTTTATTAATTTAATAGGAAGGAAATAATGAGACAGTTTCAAATAACAATGAAATGGCTACAATAATTAATACATTGCATATTGTTGTATTCATAGTAGTTGTTCAGAGTGCAAGAGTCAGACATGACATCTTTTCTAAACACTATTAGTACAAATCTTTCTTCTCAGTGAACTAATACTGATGTTAAGCTGAAATGCCTATTTTAGAGGGTAAAAATTCACTTTTTAAGCAATATATTATAATTTATAACAAATCACAAATATCCCTTATAATTTATAATGTATATTTATAAGCATGGCACTTTCTCATATGTGAAATTTATATTTTATTGAGTTTATATTTTCTTTATGTTTTAGCTTGTATTGTGTACATAGGCACACAAAATTTGCTTCCTTAATTAACTGGGCATGATTGTTTATACATTCAACAAAAATTAGTTGATATAAGCCGGGCGTGGTGGCGCATGCCTGTAATCCCAGCACTCGGGAGGCTGAGGCAGGAGGATTGATGCGAGTTCGAGACCAGCCTGGGCTACAAAAGTGAGCTCAAGGCCAGCCTGAACTGCATAGCGAGACCCTGTCTCAAAAAGACAAAAAAAAAAAAAAAAAAAAAATTAGTTGATATAAATAATATCATTGTATGGATTTTACTAAAATAAATGTAAATATATATACATATATATCATTAAAATATATTAAAGCCAATATCATGGAAGATAGTTACTGTTATATTTCAAATTTATTTTTTTATTTTTTGGCAAAATAAAACAATGAATACAATATCCCTATGTGTTCCATAGTTTGAAAATTTTCCAAGCTGTTTCAGCATACATCTCATAAGTCCATTGTGATAGGTGCAATAATTTAAATTATGTTTCTTAAACACTAGACACGTAATATTAAAATGAAATATTAACTAGATAATGTGAGCCTTTACTTAGAGTTGGGCATGTCTCGCTGTCAAATGTGTGACGCTCATTTAGTAGCTTTGATTCAAAAGCCACAATGGGTGAGTCCAGATTTGTAGACTTCTGTAATCACCGTTGTACAACTATGCAGTTGAATGTTCTAGATGATTTCAGTTTTGCTTTGCAAACAAGGTTGCAAGTAGGAATGGTAGTATATCTAATACTTTGGGGTGATTTCAAAGAAACTTCTCAATGATTTAACTGACAGCAGAAAATTAAACCCTGCTATTGCACTGTTGAGCTGGTATCTCTTGGTCAGAGCGAAAACAAGAAAAGCCAGTCCTGGGGTTAAAGACACTTGATCTCCCTCCAAGGTTGTGCTGCTGCTCCTTATGGTATAAACTCTTTCCCACTTTTACAGGCAAACCCTGGCATCTCTGGTGCTAAAATCAACATCACAACGGCTACTCTATTTTTAGCAAGGGCAATCACCAGTGCTTAAGAACTTTGAATAATACATAAGGGTAATAACTGCACTATTTTGGAAAGTGTGCTTTGTAATGCAAAATATTTATAAGAGATTTTAGAAAGAAAACAATAGAAATGTTAAATATGCTTTTAAACATTATTGTGCTTTAGAATGTAGTAGTCACTACAAATTAATCTTTTCTCTAATCAATTTAATAATATTGAGGAAAGGCAACATGAAAGCCTATTTCCCTAAATTAAAACAAACAACAAAATAAATAATGTGGTATAATATATAACGTTTGAATTGTCT
Source organism: Myocastor coypus (assembly GCA_004027025.1). Taxonomy (NCBI): domain Eukaryota; kingdom Metazoa; phylum Chordata; class Mammalia; order Rodentia; family Myocastoridae; genus Myocastor; species Myocastor coypus. The sequence goes on from PVJA010011993.1 coordinate 8,157, forward strand.
CCAATATAGGGTGCAGGAATACAGTCTCCTTTTTTCTGGTGAATACAGAAAAGTGCATTTTTTATTTAATTAATTAAGTTATTTACTTATTTATTCTGTTTGTGTCAGAAGTGGGATTAGAATTATATTTGTTTAAAAACTCATAACTAAATGCCAATAAATAACCATACACTCCAACTCCCTAAAGAGCTAAAATCTGAGTTGGAAATTTTTCATTAAAAAAATTTAATGTAAAATTCTTATAAATTTTATACCTGGACACAACTATAAATAAAGAAAATTAATTTTCTAAATCAGGAAGAATAATTTACATTAATAAAACTGATTTAATTTAATTAGCTCTCAATAACATTTTGCATGAACTAAAAAAAATCATTATTTTTTGTAGTTATAAAACATATAAGACCTTTCTGAATTAGTTAAATCAAAATTCAGAAATGTTCTTGAAGATTTTATATTTTATTAGAAGAAAATGGCACTGCCAAAAATAACACTAGGAATAGGAGTATAATTGAAAGAAGTATCGTTTTCTTTGAGCTGTTGAATTAAATGATTATATTTCTTTTACTGAGTATTAAAAAGAATGACTGAGGAATAATGCATAAAACCTTGTAACCAGAGACAATAGATGTCCAAATGTCTCAGGCCCTGAGAAGGTTATAACATAAGTTTGAAAAAATATGCTTCAAACCTCAGTTTTACTGCTTTTCTTAAATAATGAAACCCTGAAAGATTTTGTGGCAATGAACTGACTTTAATCCTTTTGAAAGCATGTGACTTTTTTCTGACTTAAAGTGGTCTACATTTTAACAATATTATTTCCAAAGAAGTTATGTTTGTATATTTTCTGCATTAAAAAAATAATGTCATATAAACTTGATGCTTCCATCATACCAAAACAGATTAGGAGATGAAGAAAATAGGCAGAATTACTGTAAAGAGTGCTATAATACGTCTTTCCTCTAATATAGAAAGGAATTCTCTAAATTGTGTCACTGAAATCAAAGTGAACCAAAGGTTACGGTGCACTGCATCAGACACTGAATGTTAATGAAGAGACTATATCCTAAACAGCAGGAGATAATTTACCTTAAGAAACGATTGGTAATAAAACATTGAAGTACTAGTAACAATTTCTGCCTCAACTAAGAGCAAAAATGTTTTATTGAATTGTTCACTATTATTGTTATTAATCTGTCTAAAAGTAATCCTAACTGGAGCAGGGAAAAAGCAAGAGACTGGGGGCAAATGAAGCAGAAACCCTTGCAGGACGTTTAGATTTTGTTTCCTAAGGTTTGGATATCACTTTCTAATCTAAAGAGAAGATTATAAACTTTGAAAATGTAATGTGAGGATAAGCCAAAGCTTTGCAAGATGAGACATTTTCTCAGTGACTCTAGCCCATAAGGGGAGGGGAATGTGGAGCAGGGCCTGACCTGTGTGGCACACAGGACAGCCAGCCAGAGGAGAATCAGGCAAGGAAGGAGCCCAAGGCCAGTCAGCTGTAGCTCACCAAACACAGGCATCGGCATACAGGTGAGATTTTCTTGCCTAGAAATAAGATATTCTTACCTCTCTGAGGAATGATGTCTTTGGTTTTGTTTGTTCTGTTCATTTCAGAAAATTTACAGTTAATGGTGCTTACAAAAGGATGCCTGAGCCGGGCGTGGTGGCTCACGCCTGTAATCCCAGTACTCGGGAGGCTGAGGCAGGAGGATCGGTGTGAGTTCGAGACCAGCCTGGGCTACAAAAGTGAGCTCAGGACCAGCCTCAACTGCATAGCGAGACCCTGTCTCAAAAAGACAAAAAAAAAAAAAATTTCGCCTGCTACATAGCAGGATGCCTATAGGTCCACTTCCAAGTCAAGCTTTCCTGCTCATAGCCCTGCAGGTTGTCTAACACGTAGTCATTTTTTTTTTTTTTGTATGAAAATTTCTTAACAGATTCCTCATTGTGATCTGTCTGCATCCTCTCCTAGATTCAGAACCTGTGGGCTTTTTGCATTCACTGTAAATAAATACTGCTTTGCGCTTTTGTTCTGCAATAAATACTTCGGCTGGTCTGTGATGACTTTCTGTCCTACAGTTCTTTCTGGCTTGGGAGAATTCACTAGTGAGACAATAACACTAATAAAAAATAGCCAGTATATGAGAAAGCACTGAAGGAATTACATCACTATTAGTAATAAGAATGTGTGCCATTTACTGAATATTCAATCTGCTAAATATTTTCTGTGAACTTCAAATGTGTCTTTATATTCCCTGAGGGTTATGTATTGTTGTTATTAGGCTTTTTTCATAGTATAGAAAAAGCAAATATGACATTCATACATTTGACTTATTTAGGTTAGAAAAAAAGAACATGGCTGACCATCTTCAAAATTGTCCAATTATATAAATATTGGAAAATTGTGTGAGAGGCTCAGGATGCAAACAAAATAGCACAAAATATCATAGCCCCTTTCTCAGTAGCCATCACTTACGTTTACTAATTTTCCCACAACCTTGAAATAAATGTTAAACTGCAGTAATGGCATTACCACTTCAGCAGTTTCATATAACTGAAAAGAACTTCCAAGCTTTGATGCTACAAGTCTCTCGAGTTTCATCCCACAAACCACTGCCATACACTCTTTAAAAGCATCTGTTAAGCCATCTTTTTATTCCCATCAACTCATTAATCATACATGTCAGTTGCCGCACCTGTACACTTGTAATTTTTCTTATTTCTGCGTTGGAGTTGCGTGTCATTACCCTCTGACATCAAGATTTCTATTCCTGGGAAATGCCATTGGCCTGATTACATCAGGTAGCAAGGTAAACAAAACAAAGTATGAACCAAAAAAGCCCAGTACATGATGAAGTTTTGATAATTGCACATTGATATCATTCATATTCAAGAGGGAAAGATGAAATGGAGTTCTTACAAATCTGTTGTTACTATCTTGGGCTTCATAGCCCAGAAGAATTCATGAGTTTGCTGTCCTGGGCTTTCTTCCAAACAAAGAAGTATACAGATTATACATTGCTCTTAAATAACAGTGTTTCTACCTAATCTGAATTTCCTGTCATACTATAGAGATGGCTACAATTACTTAAGTGTTTTGTAATAATTAGCAATATTGTATGATGGTTAAACCAGAAGACTTACTTGTGCTTTCCAGGTCAACTGAAGAATTCCTTGTGGTGGATAATAGTTCCCTCTGATCTTATTTTTTTTTTCTAAAAAAGATATTTTCATTAAGCCTCATTTTATATTCCAGCCTTCATTCAGACATAAGTTCTGGTTTGCTTCTACTATAATTTAGAATGACTTTAGGAGAGGGTTAGGCTTATGGAATACATTATGTTACAGAGGCACAACTATGAAAAATATCTCATTCTAGATCATGGAATTAAAGAAAAAATTCCAGCCTGACTTTTTGAACTGTCCCTTGTTCTTCCAAACAGAGCAGTAAATCCTGAAAGTAAGGAGCCATGAATTCACATGATGCATAGATAATTTCTTCTAACACCTAAGAAAACAGGCACAGAAAGGTCTCATGGTAATATTTACTACAGGACACCATTTCGCATTGAGTCCTAGGGAAAAAGTAACTGTAAGCTAAAAAGGATCATGTGTGTATTTATTTATAAAACAAACAACAACAAGAAAGTCAAAGCATAAAACCCAGAGCAACTGTTTAATGGCATCCGTGTACAAATTGGTGTTGTTAGCAGCAGCACCTAACACAGGAGAAGACCTTGCTGGGGAGACTTGCTCCCAGTGAGCCCATTTAAATTCAGCCAGTCAGCAAGCAGGAGTATGTGTCTTTCACAGGTAGACATCTTTTTTTCCTTTTCTTTTTTTTTTTTTTTTTTTTTTTTTTTTTTTTTTTTTTTTTTTTTTTTTTTTTTTTTTTTTGCCTCCCACAAACAATACTCTTCCCCTATTGGCAATGACATTACTTAACATAACAAGAGACTTTAAGATAGTAAGATAGGCACTTATGGGAGTAAGCCTTTTTTTTTTTTTTTTATTAACTTGAAGACACAGAAACCAGGCAAAATGGATTAAAAAAGAAAAGCAAAGCAAAAACACCCATTTAGCATAACTCATTAGTATGATCAGTGGATTAAACATTGGAAACTCTGGGAGGGAAAATAAAGAAATGTTGTTTTGGACTGTCTTCCTGGACCAGTCTGATCTGACTACACCAAGTTAGGTTACACATGGAGAAATCTTAATGGATTGGAATAAAAACTGTGCTATTAAATAGTCTTATGAGCCGGGCATAGTGTCGGATGCCTGTAAACCCAGCACTTGGGAGGCTGAGGCAGGAGGATCGCTGTGAGTTGGAGACCAGCCTGGGCTACAAAAGTGAGCTCAAGCCCAGCCTGAACTGCATAGCGAGACCCTGTCTCAAAAAGACAACAACAACAACAAAAAAATAGTCTTATGAAAATTTTCTGTGAAATTATCATAATATATTAAGTAATGAAGTTTTCATAAATTTTATCCATTTCAAGTTTATTCCTTTATAAAAAAATCTTCTATTTATTTATTTTTTAATTTGGTACAGGACCTCACAATGCAGCTCAGTCAGATATTGATCCTACTGTCTCATCCTTGCCAGCTCTGTGTTTCTAGCTGTGCACCATCACGCCTGGTTTCAGAGGCCAACATGGCACAAGCTGGCACACATGGGGTACTAGGGAGTGAACCTGGGTCCTTGAGCTTGCCAGGCAGGCCCTTAGAGCAGTGAGCTATCTCCCCAGCCCTATTCCTCCTTAATAGTAATGACGTTCTTAACATATATTTAGAATTTGTGACTTCTCAAATATCATTCAATATTTTACACGTAATTGTCACAGAAATCTAGGGAAGAAATGTCGAGCATGGAATTCATCCTTACCCTAAAAATAATAAATCTATCACTTATAAAAGCTTCCAACTCTCAACACAATATAGCTAAGAATTTAGTTGGAGTGAATTTTATTTTTTTCAGTATTATCACAAACTAATATACCATATCCATATTTTAATATTGTTAAACTTGATCTTTTAATTTGATATAAGCTTTTATTTAAAGTTCTTTAGTCATATTTCAAGAAGCAGCTCTTTATACCAAGGACTGAGGGTCAGGTGTTCATGCTGAAGACAACACGAAGGCTGGATTTTTCCATGCAGCTCATGGCAATACTTTTGCTCATGGATCATTTATTATGACAGTCGAATTCCCATGGCGTCACATGTCATACTCATGTTAAGATCAAGTGAGGGTTTTGTGACTAACGTAGTGATGGTGAATGCTGAAGAAATTAATGCCAATTATCGGCGCATTGCAGAGGGTGGCCCATAACTGTGGCCACTGCACACACAAAAGCTGTGTTTCCAGCATTTATCGTCAGACATTCCTTTCGTACCATCACAACACTTGTAAAGGTGAGTTTATTTGGCAATTGTGCAAGCAGAGCTCTTGATTCCACCGAGTCTGGACCCCAGTTTTAATAATCAACAATTTAGAAAACTTGCAGTTCTACCTAAATATTGACAAAGCACAATTTTATCTTCTCACAACTACTTTAATAAATCTGGTGACAATGACGTATTTTGGTCTCGTCATGCAAAACTTTATGCAAGGCTACATTCATATAGTAAAAAATGGAAACTACTGATATATCCTAAAATATTAAATTTTAAATAGTTTATTTCTGGTGACAGTACACACGAATTCCCAATTCTGTATAAATTTCAGCAATAACTTCTAACTTAATGACATTGAAAAATGAATATATGTAAATATGTAATGATGAGCACTTTCTAAAAAACATTTTGAAGAGATGCATTTGTGAATTTGGGAAGAAGTTCTCAGTTTTAAATCTTGATCAAATTAATGAGTTACATGAACTAGTTGATTGTTATCTATGATTTCACTTTCCACAGTTTCAGAGTCTCATAATTTGCTATCCAAAAATATTAATGTGAAATACTAGAAATGACTATATCATAAGTTTTAAATTCCACATTATTTTAAGTAGGATGCAAACCTCTGCTACCATCCTACTGCTTCATGTGGTTAGAGCCACATCTTTGTTTATAAGGCGATATCTTTGTTTTCAGACTCACCCCAGATACCCTCTACACCTGTTACTCATTGCCATCTTGGTTTTCACATTATCTCTCCTGGTTTCACAGCACCTATGTTAAAGTAATTTTATGTAATGATCCAAGATGTTACCATAATGCCTGCATCGTTCACCTTGTTAGTCACATAGGCTATGTTGACTACTTTTCCATTTTATGTATTTACTACAGGATCTATAGGGTCTCACTACATAGATCATGACTACTAGTTTTGGTATGAGAACTTAGTGGGAATAAGAAGCGCCTTTCTCAGTGATAGCAAACTTTTTAGAGACCAGCGCCTAAATTGTCACGCAGAACTGAGAGATTCACTGAGGGGTGTCAAGTTCTGCCAATGAACCTGAATACTGAAGTTTTAGTTCAGAAAAAGATAATGCATACTTTAACATCTTTTGTTTTGAAATAAGCAAACAAACGCAAAGAGATACCATAGTTTTTCCAGCACTGGTCTAATGATGTGCAACATATTTCTTGGTGTTTCTGTAGATGACAGATAGAGTCCAGCAAAATGAGGTGGACAGACCTACCGCAGTTATGAGTGGCCCCAATCAATAGCCGTATAGCCTAGGTAGAATAGGAGAGAACAAGAAGGAACAGTGTCCACTTTTGAAGAGCCCTCATTTCTTAGTAAGGCTCTTTCTGGCCTTCATGCATAGATGCTGATCTCCAGTCTCTTCCGCCTTCTCACACAGCCTTTCACTCACTGACTTTCCAGTATGCTACCAAGATTTGTGCTTGGCCTGTTGCTGCATCCTTGATTGTTTTTGTACTGCAACTTGCATTCATTAGTTCAACATCTGCAGGATGCTCTAGCTCCCCATGCTGCTCTGAGCCCATGGTCCACGAAGGGGACCTTCCCACCTCGGGCCCTGTGAACCCACCTCATACTTCCTGTTGGATGACTCTATGTATATGTTTACTGATTTTGCCCCCCCCATATACTATATAACCTTAACTAATACAGCACTGAATCTTTTTCTTCTCTCTCTTTTTTTTGAATCATCTTGAAACGAAAGTGGCATCATTTTGAAAAGAAAAACTACATATATACTATAATAAACTATTCGAAACAAATAAAATAAATAAAAAATACACAAAAAGGGGCTACGAGATAGCTCAGTGGTCTAAAACACCTGCTTAGGCAAGCTTAGGCAACTACAGGGACAGTGTGGTTCGATCCCCAGCACCACATACTGTGCCAACCACATCCAAGGGTAGTAAATTTGCAAAAGGAAGGGAAATCATAACTATGTAACATTTATGACAGTGTCTTATGGTATATGTTCTATTTTATTATTATTCACTGGTTTAAATTTCTTTTTTGTTCCTGTTTGTAAGTTAAATATTAAATACTAATTTATAAAGTAAATATTATAAGCTTAAATAGTATTATAGGTAAAGCATATATGAAGATTTTCTCTTCGTTGTGAGCAGAATAGACTTACTGGGGAAGAGAACTCTTGTCCCATAAAGGGACAAGAGGGGGGTCCCAAGTGGGTTATCCCCTCTATGTAGGGTTATTTTCTATAGAAAAAGACAAGCTGTTGTGGAGTTAATATCTGCTTTCCAGTAACTAAATATGTTGAAAATATGGAATCTACTCTAAAATTAGATTTAAAATATTGTTAAATATATGCATGCTTTTGTTCAGCAGCTCTCTAGAATTTAATTAGGTAAATTTTAACTCGATGAAAGTTTTATATATTCGTTGTTGCATAATTTATCAACTTTTTCTATTGGGTGTTTGTTCAAAAAAATCAGTCTGAAGTTTTTAATTAATACCTGCAACAATGAATAGGGAAAAATCAGAAGTGAGCCATGGACATCAGCTAAAGTTGATATTTTAAGTTGTACAGGGCTCAACATTCATGATAAAGTTCATTTCCATGAGGCCACAACAGAGGTGAAACATGGTGGTTCTGTTTTGCTTTTCTGTAATCATTGTTAATAAAAGCAACTTCTGAGTGGCACCAAGCAGTCTCAGATCTTCTGAGAGACCTAACGCTTGGGAACAGTGTTATTTCTGAATTTGATGTGATTTTCACACTCCCTCAATTTGAAAATATCTGTAGTTTGTACATTTGACTTTCAAAGAAAATTATATCTTCATTGAAATGATATATATAATTATATATAATAATTATTACTACTATATAGTATATATAATTAGTACTATATAGTAATATATATTACTATAAATATATATATATATATATATATATATATATATATATATATATATATGGTATTTGGTACAGGGCCTCACTATGCAGGTGGGACTTGCAATGACCCTCCTGTTTTCAGCCTCTCAGCACTGGTATTACAGGTGTGCACCACCATGTCTGGTCTTGGTGGCTGGCTCAGTGCGTCCAAGGGTGGGGTGGATACAACATGTGGTGCTAGGATTGAACCTCAGTCCCTGCATTTACCTAAGCAGGCACTTAGTCAGCTAAGCTGTCTCATCTGCTCTAAAACCAACTATATTTTAAAGTTTTTATTTATCAGAATCAAAGAGAAATAATTCAAGGTGCATATAACTCTGTTGTTAATTAGTACATTCTATAATGGACTTAATAATGTCATATACATTGTTAAAGTTTGCAAAATGCTGGTCAGTAATAAACCATATCAGCGTTATTACCAGCTAGTCATCCAAACTAAGTAGTAATAAACTGTATTTGTCAGCTTTCACATCATTGAAAAAAAAAAAAAAAAGTTGACATCTCAAAATCAAAGGAGGAGGCTTATGTTTTGAGACATTCAGTGCATAATCAACCTGCACCAAGAAAGAAATGGAATGTTGGGAAGGTGTGGTAGAGCAAGCAACTCAGCCCATGCCATCCAGGAAGCGTGGATGGAGAACATAGGAGCCAGAGATAAGAAATGAGCCCTAATGGTTGCACCCACATGGCCCCGCTCTTGGGCTAGTTCTGTGTAGTGCCTATGGCTTTCTTTAGCAAATGATGCATGTTCCTGATGCTGGCTCCAGTCTGCTTTTATAACTTAAGTGTAAAGGTTAATCTTGATTATCAACTTGGTTGGCTTGAGCGCTGCCTAGGGAATTAGTAACACACACACATTTGTAGTTGTGGCTGCATAGTTCATGGAGGCATGAATGGATGGTCTCCAGCTGCCTTCTGGCTTTCCTCTTCCCTGTGCTTGAGTTCCTAGCCACCATGAAGATTCACTGTACTCAACTGCCAAAATATTCTCACTTTATAGTCAACGAACCACAAGGTGGGACCTCTGAAACTATGAATAAAATAAACTAGTTCCTTCTCCTTGTCAAGGATTTTGTCCCAGCCATATAAAGTTAAGTAATATACTGTTATACAAACCCAGGCATATTCCTTGGATGAGTCGGTCACTTTCACTCAATTACTAAATTGAGTAGTTCCACAATGATCTCATGGCCTGCAATGCCTAAACAGTTACCATCTGGCTTTTTTAAAAGAAGGTTTGTGAAGCACTGACATCAGTGGAAATGAGTATCAGGCTAGCTCTTGGAGCTACTTCAAATGAATCCCCTCAGGGATACTGTCATTATTCTAGATAGCCTGTAGGAGATCTTAGGACAGAAGCAACCTAAACAAGGACACATTCCTTAAGATTAAAGCTTTCTAAAGATCATATTAGTAAATAATTAAAGTTTTAATCAGTGCAACTATTTTTTTTTTTTCATTCCACTGGTCAATTGTAGCTCCAGTTTCATCTCAAAACCCCTTGTACACAATCACAGTTTTACACCCTTGGCAAATACATTGTTAGTTAAATTTTATAAATAGATACATACATAGATAGATAGATACATTATATAAATGATATATATGTTATATATGAATTATATGTGTAACATATGTATGTATGTAACATATATTGTCTTTAGCTAAATGAATTTTTTCTCATTGGGTTGCTTCTGGCCAAATGTTGTTCTCTATGGTCATTTGTCCCATACTAGATAAGCATAGGAAATGTGTTTTAATACTCTTTATTTCCTTTTGTACCATATTGCCATCTTCTGCACTGTTTCATTTATTCAAAACACACATAACATACACATATTCTATCACATATGATTCTACAGAATAATTTCTATCAACAATATACACATATAAGTATGTATAAATATTTTTAGTATGCATTAAAATATATAATGTTATAATCACTTATGTTCATCTATAACTGTATACATATTTTAGCATACATACACATATGAAAGGAGAGTTATAGAATTACAAAACAGTCACTAAACAAAAGAAGCCATAGACAATGTCAGCACATGAGCGTGGCTGTATTTCATTCAATCTTTATTTACCCAAAGCAGGCTTAAGGGGTACATACAAATACACACTTGTATCTCACTTGTTGTGGGACAGTATTTTTATAGGCACTGAGAACACAGAACTGATAATGTAAGTGGTGATTAGAGACATAACTACAAGGTTAAGTGGAGCTTTTGGGAATGGTTGATATTTGGATCAAGTTGGCCACAGAAATGCCCCATGGAAGGGAGGTCTATTGAAGGGTGGCTAGAGAGCCAGGTTTGATCTGGGAATCCAAAATCCAAACAAAGCCAAGGGCAGCCAATACCCTGCAGGCTGGGTGAACCATTGACATCTGTGCAAATCAGTAATGTTTTGGGTCTTTGTTATGTTTTGTGTTTAGTTGTCCCCCCAGAGCTTCATGCAGTCATGGAGTGGGGACTTCTAGAGTTTTCATGATCCACTAGGATTCTGGGTGGCACACTGGGACTTTAGGTTTTAGTAGTGCTGGGATTATGGGTGTGAGTGCTACACCCAACCTGCGGCTGATAGCCTGATTGAAATATAAGAGAAACAGTCTCTCTTGGTTGCCATTGCTGCTGTTCCACCGCCATGAACAGGATGCTCTCTGCCCTGTGCCACGCTGCTTAGGAGTTAGCCGAGGATGGACTAAAACCTCCGGTAACTGTAAGCCAAATAAACATTTTTCTTCCCTTCATTTTGAGCATCAGGTACTTGACCCAGCAATGAGAGAAGAGTAACTGAGACAGTCTTGATAAAGCATCTAATTAAAAGTTTCAGTGGCTGCCATGTTACTGGAAGAAAACCAGGGAGGCCTCCATGGTTGATGTTTCCCTAGAAGAAAAGGGGGTATAATCCTAAGAGTTCATAGGGACACTTTAGGGATTCAACTCTGTTTTGATAAGAAAATTTCCTGAATGCATGAACTTGATCATAGTTGCTTCTTATACAGTATGTAAAAATTTACTACTTTTATTTTTGTCTGTAACAATTTTAGATGTGGCATCTGATTCCTTCTAAATCATCTGTGCATAGGTTTTCTCTATATATGTTCTGGAATGTACTTAGAAATTTGTTAGTGAAATATCACTTGCATGCGTATTGTCAGATGTTTGTTCTTAAAATATGACTCCAACTTTATTTTATCACCCATTTTTTTTAAAGTTACATGTTCAGGGGCTGGCAAAATAGCCCCCTGGCACAAGTGACTGCCTGGCAAGTGCAAGGTTGTGAGTTTGAACCCCAGTCCCATACACAAAAAATTACATGCACATATAGAAGCTTGACGAACTTCTTTCTGTATGTGATATATTATTAACACATACCTTGATTGGCAAGCTTATATTGTGAAAAGCATTAATTATTCTGGTGTATCACTGAGGATTTAGAAATTGATATAAGTATCACAGGCCCCACTTCAGTGATAATTTAGTTCCATTTATTAAATGGGTCATATTTAAAGAAGAAATGAAAGAAAAAAAACCTTAGAGTATTTTCTCTTATATATGTGGTCATAAGTTTAAATGCAGTTATTTTGACACAATTTTTTATGATAAGGAAGGTCATTTATCAATATTTTCTTCTATGTTATTATTCCTTCAATATTCCTAATGCTTTTGTCAATCATGTTTTGTTCAAAAATTTTAATCTTGTTCCTAGGATATAGCTGTGAGTTTGTTGTACTTCTATAGTTCTGTTTTAATTATTATAAACCAGTATAGTCTAACATTATCATTTTCCTCACTTTCCTTCTGCTTCATTAATAAAAATAAAAACAAAGGACTATTATTTCAACCCTATGGTGAAAGTGTATCTGAGACATGTAGAACCTTGAGAATAATCAGTACGTTTTTGCTTTTTTTTTTTTTTTGTCTTTTTGAGACAGGGTCTCGCTATGCAGTTGAGGCTGGCCTTGAGCTCACTTTTGTAGCCCAACCTGGTCTTGAACTCGCACCAATCCTCCTGCCTCAGCCACCTGAGTGCTGGGAATACAGGCGTGAGCCACCACGCCCGGCCGTTTTTGCTTCTTTCATTTATTTTCTCATTGCAAGAACTCCCTATAGATACATTATTTTAAACATAGTTACTATAAGTACTTAAATAAAAATTAAAAACAACTTAAATATGAATTGTAAAAAGTTGAAAAGTACAAGTAAAATAGCAGTGTTAAGAGAAATTTCAGGATCAAGAAAAAATAAAATTTTTCATCATGCATAATCTTTAAATTGAGGCAATAACAACAATGGCCTCATGGTATTGCTTTAAGGAATTAAATTGAATTCATTAGATAAAACAGATGGCATATGGTATTCCCAAAAGAGCACATGGACTAGTATTCATTGTGGTGATAACGATGATGCCAAACTCATAAAATTTAAAGTGAGAATTATTCTAATTAGAAATAGAATTGCTATTAAAGTTATTCATGTTGTTTTAGAGAACAACTTTCTTATGAATTTGCAACATCTTACTCTGAGTCTTCAGGGTGAGACCAATAATTTTGTAAGTAGATGCTAGAAATTAGTTATTGTTCTGTTAATCATTGCTAATAAGAACAGAGACTATTTTGAAATGTCCCATGAAAATTATACTAATTAGAAATATCTAAATTTTGTATCACTTTGGAGATTAATTCATTCATCCCAATCAGTTAATCACTTTTCTTTACATAATTAGATAGTTTCTCGTGGAGAAGCAGACCCTCTGGTCTTCTAAAGAAGGAGAAGTCTGCTTTAGCTGACACTAGTGAAGCTCAGAAGTCCACTCAAGACCTTAGCATGTAGCATCTGTGATTGCGTACTCAGAAGTGCTGGCTACATTGTTGTCCCAAATATGATCAAGCTTACAGAAATATTTAGAAAATTAACTCTGTGGAGACTAGTGGCTTTATGGAAAGGCAGTACCGTTCACCTCATGAATTATTCAAAAACTAATATGGGACACATATGTTAACAAATAGGATCAGTTTCTGCTACTTTCTTCATGTAGTGTACACACATAAGATCTTTCCAAAGTTTGTCTGAGTGACACTCCATTAAAGCTGTATTTTCTGATTATATTATGAAGAAGGAAGGGAAAAATGGAGTCATTTGTTTCAAATGAATCAATTTAATAGTCGAACAAGAAGGAGAAGAAGAAGCAGGAGGAGGAGGAGTAGGAGGAGGAGGAGGAGGAAGAGGAGGAGGAGGAGAAGAAGAAATAAACCTGGCCTACAAAACAATCATTTAATGGACCACTAACTTTTGTGTATGAGTCAGTGTTATTTTAAACTAAACTTTTCTTTTTAAAAGCTTATTTATTTATTCCGTATTTAGGGCAGGGTCTACAGAATCTCACTATGTAGATCGGACTCATAGAGATTCTCCTAATTTCAGCCTCCTAAGTGCTGAGATTGCAGGTATGCACCACGATGACCAGTCTCAATCATTGTCTCAGCTCGTCTCGAGAGAGAGGTTGGCACAGCACACCTGGGATGAACTCTGGCCACAGTACTCTGACTAAGCATACACTTTAGTCTGCTGAGCTCTCAGGCCGGCCCTAAACTTTTCTTTATAAATTAACTTAATTAATAGGAACAAATAATCTCTTACAAGTTCATGGTTTTTTTTTTTTTGGTTTTTTTTTTTTTTTGAGACAGGGTCTCACTATGCAGTTGAGGCTGGCCCTGAGCTCACTTTTGTAGCCCAGGCTGGTCTTGAACTCGCACCAATCCTCCTGCCTCAGCCTCCCGAGTGCTGGGATTACAGGCGTGAGCCACCACGCCCGGCTACAAGTTCAGTTTTAAAAACCACTAAAATATATCTTTTAGAAAGAATGTGACTTCAGCCTACAAGTTTGTAGCATATATTACAACATCCATTGATGAATTCTTTCTCTTTGTTTAGCAGAACGTTGTAATGTTTCTACTGTTATTTTTTCTTTCCTATCACTATTTCGTTTTCTTTATAATGATAATGATAATAATAATTATAGTAATAATAATAATAAATAATTCAGGAGCTGGAGGGATGGTCAGGTGGCCTAAGTGCCAGTTTGGAGAGTGCAAGGTCCTTAGTTCCATCCTCAGTAGCGCGTGCTGTGTCAACCCTATATTCCCAAGCTTACCATGCCAGCACGGACACCAGGCATGTTGGCGCATGCCTGTAATTCCAGAGCTGGGGAGGCCAAGACAGGAGGATCACTATGAGGACCAGCTGTGTAGTGAGACTCTGAATTAAGAACTATGAAAATTAAAAAGTAAATATTAATGAATATATCTAGATATGTATCTGTTAAACAGAATAGCTGGTAATACTAATATAGTATCTGAAATTAACGTGCCACTAAAATATTACACACATAGATATTTCAGCTCTATGGATCAGGAAACTTGATTTCATAGTATTTAATCCGAGAGTAAATCAGTTTTTTTCAGATTCCACAGCCTGCTCACTTAACCAACGGCTAATATTTCTTTCTACAAGTCATAGGAGGAAAAAACAATTTCTGTTAACAATTGCTTATTTAAAAATGAGAATAATTCCTAGAAGTAAGTCAAAAGAAGAACTGGATCTATAGAATACATGAAAAATTTAAGATTAAATTGAAAGAAAAAAATAAACAAGGTATCATGATACTATGAATAATACCATAGAACAGAGGTCATCTCAGAGATACTTATCATGGACACCCTGTTGGAATGAGGCATACTTTCCTTAGGCCAGAAGTCACTATCAGTATCATGGTGTTTGCCAGGATATTTTTTGTTCCATGAAATTCTACAATAGTATCAATCAGACAGATATTACTGTAAGTAGATATTATCTATATGGTCCCTGAATGGAAGGACATGGTGGCCAAAAAATCATTATGCACAAAAAGTTTATGGGGACACCTCTGCCTGCTGATGGAAGTTTTCTTACACTAAAGCAACAACTGCCTTAAATTACTAAGATAAAACTAAGGCTCTTTTGCTAGTGTCTCAATTATATTGTTATAGATTTTATTTGGAGTTTAACACAAATAGTATCAATTCAAATATACTTGTTTTTTAGGGGGTGAAATAAGACTTTGATCACTATCTCCACAACATAGTCCTACAGACCATATTAGTTGAGGGGAGGGAAAATGTCACCCTGTCTTTCTGTTAGTGTGTGGGCGTTGTCAGTTTTTCCATGCAAGTTCCAGCATATGAGAAGTTTCCTGAAAAAAAAAAAAAAAGTTTCCTGAACTCACAAATCAGAATGTTACCTTACAGAGGCATAAAGCTAATATCAAGTATGGTCAAAAATGGTGGGGAAGTTTTCACCACTTCCCTAAACTGAACCTGTACAGTCTCAGGGACAAACCACTAAATTCCTTTTGTGCTTTTCCATCAATTTGAACCTTTTATGCCATGTTCAGTGTAGTTTCCAAGAATTTTCAGCTTTTTCCATTGATACTTCAGTACTAATTCAGATGCCTTCCTCAGCCAGCCAGTGTATAAGGGTTTATTTCCTCCTCCCCTTTAGTTCCTTTCTTTTCTTTTCTTCTCTCAGTTTCCAATCTCTTTAACTTTCTTCTTCTGTCTTGTTCTTTTTATTCTTTTGCTTTCTTTCCTTTATTTATAGACCCTTGACTGGGATGCTTCGTCCACTCATTTCCTGTCTGTTCCACTTGGGCACTACTTTGAGCCCTGCGGAGATTTCAAGCGAGTATGAGTCCTCACTTAATGGACAACCCACTGTCCAGGGGAGGAAGGGAAATGTATTTAGGTCTTAGTGCAGTTGAGCAAGCAGGTGTATATGAAAATCTCAAGGCTCATAGCAAGGAAACTAAGAACAAAATGGCATTGATATACATATTTTAAAATCATATACCCTTCAAACGTGTAAATTGGTGAGGAAAAGCACTGTAGGCAGAATAAGGAGTATGAAAAATGTCATGGTGCAGGACAAATATGACCTATTTAAGTTAAAAGAAATATTTCACTTCACTGCCCATTGTGTCCAGCAGTCTATGTCAAGTTAAGAAGTCTGTATTACACTACATCTCGAAAAGGCATAAGGTTTATTTTTCTCCTTCTGGCATCCGCCCATGAACAAAGTTTTAAATAGAACAAAAAACTTTAAGAGAAAAAAATACTACTTAAAACTTGGGTTGGAAACAATTTTGTCATGTGGTCAGATTGCTGTTCTTTTCTCCCACAAATGACCGATTTGGGAAGTAAAAGCCTGAGTGTGAGCTTTCCCAAAAGTGTTTGCCTGAGTTCTCTGGTGAATTACTCGGCTCCATCCATCCAGAGGTTTCTCAGCTCAGCTCATAAGCAATGACATGAAGCAACCACCACATCATCATGGTGGCCTCAGGGACAGTGAGATAGTTTGGAAGTAATTTAAGGTTAACCCACAGGAAGCAACATGGTGCAGGACTCCACAAAAGCAGTTCATTTGGATGGAATTGTTGAAATCTTATTTTCATTTCACTGTCACACAGGAAACAGAGCATGTTCAACGTCTTAAACACTGCTTCAGTAGGAAACATGGCACATTGTGTGTAACAGAGGCCTATCCAAAGGGCTGGACTCAAGAGAGTGGGGAGACTCTGGTCCGCAGACTGCATTATCTAAAATGTCACAGAAACAAGAGCTCTCGATGTGAAATGGACGCTTTCGTGTTCTTTCTGACTCATATGTAAACACACAGGAAATGCAGTCTTCACTGGTTAAATATTTCTGTTACATTTGTAATAATCTAAATTAGAAAATTAGCTCCTAAACTCCAGTGCTTATAATTTTTATGCTCAATAACTACACAGTGCTATGTAAGACTTAGTTTCACAAGTGCAGAGAAAGAGCACCTCCACATTGCAGGGTTTGTTTGTTTATAGTTCTACCTCACAATAAACCATCAAAATGTTATGACAGAATGCTTTTGTAATGTAGAAGTTACCAGCAATTTTGTGAGCAATGTCTGTATTCTGGAAGTGATTATGCCTATTGGGAAAGAAGATCTGTCTTCTTTTTTTTTTTTGTGTGGGACCAGGGTTTGAACTCACGACCTTGCACTTGCCCAGCAGGCACTTGTGCCTCGGAGCTATCTCCCCAGCCCCAAGATCTGTCTTCTTCATGCAACAATTTATAATTTAGCTCCTTAGAAGTATATATATATATATATATATATATATATATATATATATATATATATTTATTTATCTATCTATCTATCTATCTATCTACTTGGATTAATCATTGATAATTTGTAAGACTAAATTTAAAGTCTCTTTACAATACCATTACACTTTCAATGTTTTACGCTACCAAATCAGGTGTTTTTGATATCAAATATAAAAGAAGAATACAAATAAATTCTGGAAATTTCCAACTAAAACTCTAGTAGAAATTTAGCTACAATTATGAGTATGTTAACATTGTAAATGATCAATAAGTGACAGTAAATGTTTTAGAACATGTGACTAAGCTAGGCTGCTTCAATACAAATAACAGACTGTACTAAATTGGAAAACTATTATGGGTGATTGTTAAACAATTCAAATCCTTGATAAAAGAGCACAGTGTCTGTGCTCTCTGCTTGGCAGAAGGACCATTTCATAATGGACGCTCAAGAAATACGGCATAAATTGCATGAAGGTGGTGATGAAGGCCTATCCGTGGTTGACTGGCTATCCTTTCTGTCTGCTCTTGGCATGCCTAATAATCAAGACCTTAAAGTTCATATTCAAATTCATATTGCAGGTGCACTTATAAGGATTTAGTAAACTAAATCCTTGCAGGAGTTTAAAAGTATAATATGTTAAAAAAATGTCCCTTCAAGTGGTGGCTTTGCCAATCAGATTGAAAACAATAATGTTGCTACTGCATTGTCTTGGGCCTACAAACTGCTGTCTCTGTAGTTCGTAGGCTTGCACTGAGCATTTCCTCATATAGCAAAATGAAACTTGAAAATCTTTGTTTCAAAAAGAATAATTTTATGTTTAGATTTATTTTCAATTTAAAAAAATTAAATATTATAATGTCTTTTACCACAAATATGTGTTATTAGAAGCACTCAATTAAGAGGCTAAGAAATAATATTTTTTGCTATATTAAATAATTTTATTAAATTTTTGATGTCCTGCCTCATTGATCAATTTTTTTCAGAAAACAAAAGCAAAAGAGAAAGGAAGTGCACGACTTATAGCCCAATCATCAACACAATGCATGCAATTTAACTAATTAAGAGACTATTTATACCTATGCAACTTCGTATGTTTTCTGCAGCCATGCATAATAGAGCTTCATTGTGTTTTCTTTGGACATTTGCCTTAGCTCAGGTAGAATTCAGAATTGGTTTTGATATGCTAAATATGTGGATCTGCATGGCTGGAATACACCACGACTGATTGTGAAATATCATTAATTTTACCAAAACAGGAACAACACAACAATGATTTCATGCATGCAACATGAACTGGACAGTGAATTTTAGCAAAAATAGACAGAGATATATTAAACTAATAAAGTTGCTACATCTCCACAAAATCAATTAAGTGAAAAAACCCTATGAAATAAGGTAATATGTTTTTAACTAGTGTATCTGCTCAGGAATTAATTTACAAAAAATGTAAGAGGATTCTGTAACTCATTAGCCAAAAAAAAAAAATTAATCCAGAAAATATGGAGAAGGAACTTTGCAAGTATTTATTAAAGAGGATATATAGGATGCCAGCAACTATATTAAAATGCTTAACGGCATTACTTAATGCATATCAGAATCATGAAATATTCCATTATGCATGCTCTTGTAGTTAGTGCCAAACAAAAGAATTTGGTGATGAATACACAGAGTATTTAATTTTTTGTGTCTTTTTCAGACAGGGTCGCTCTTCACAGTTCAGGCCAGCCTTGAGCTCACTTTGTAGCCCAGGCTGGTCTCGAACTCATATCGATCCTCCTTACAGGCATGCGCCACCATGCCCAGCTCTACACAGAGTATTTAAAACAAGTATACTGTTCTTTGGAGGTACAAAATAGTGCAGCAGCAACAGAAAACAGGATAAAAAGAGCTCTAGGAATTAAAATAGCACTAAAGTATCATTGAACAATCAAACTTCTGGGCATCTATTTAAAAAAACTGAAAACGTGAACATAAGTTGTTTCTACACTTCCACAATTGCAACATCATTTACAGTTGCAAAGATAGAGAAACAATTCTGGTGACAATAGTAGTGATGCATAGATGTAGACAGTGGTATATGTGCACAGTGGAATAGTTTAAGTCTTATAAAAGTGGAGGAGATTACAGCAAGCGAAATGAGCCAGAACTAAAGGATTAAAGGATGAGAGAGAGAGAGAGAGAGAGAGAGAGAGAGAGAGAGAGAGAGAGAGAAAAGCAGGCAAAGAGACTAGAAGAGGAGAGGGAGAGGAGAAGGGGAGGAAAGGAGAGGGAAAATGAGGGGGAGGAGCAAGGAGGGGAGGGGAGAGAAAAGGAAGACAGGCAGAAGGAAGGGAAGGGAAGGAGAAGGAAAAGCAGACACAAGGTCACGGACACTGGCATGTATTGGACACATTTGTTACATAAATTGTAGAAATACTATCACGTGTGTTTATATATGTATGAACTGATCACATTAAATATATGCAATTTGTGTATACCAATCATTCTTTGGTATTGTCAAAATATAGTGTGCCCATGACAAAGCAAGTAAGGAAGATGCTTTGCACTATTATTTTTAAATGACTAATTACCAAAAGTAAAGCTATTTTGCAAACTCTGTGAATAAAGCCCTTGCATGAATTTGTATGACAAAATATATACTCCTGGTTTTATAGAACAAGTTTATGTTTCTAAGTAAAATTTTAGCAAACACTGAGATGTTCCTTTGTGCAAATATACACTAATAGGTTTCTAGACCATAAATTTTAAACTTTTTCTTTTTTTTGACTTTTGTTTTTTAGCATAAGGTCTTACTGCTATGTTGTTCAGGCTGGCCTTGAACCTGTGGTGATCCTCCTACTTCATTATAAGTGTGTGCATCCTACCTGGCTCAGTGCAAACTTAATTTAACCCTTCGAAAGGTAAAATTTTCATGTCCTTGAATCTGTAAACTTGATCTGTATTTTAATCGCTCCATGCGATGAAGTTTTTCAGTGAGAAACTTACACTATAAACTTCTGCTTCGCAGGATGCCAGCTATGCCACAAACATTTCTGAACTAGCATTAATTATACTTTAGAAAATAAAATTTTCTGTTGACATATTTTATTATGCAAAAATGTTAAAAAGAATTTGCATTAAAACTATATGTTGTTTATATATAAATACACATGTTGTAATTTAACTTATGTATATTGAATGTAAATATATATTGTAATTAAAATGCACTTTCGATGCTTGATCCAAATAATCAAACAAGCAAACGCATAGTTAAATTAATTCTATGAACACTCATCTTTAACTGAGATCAATTGTCAATCACCAAGTTTGCTTTACAAAACAACATATTTGACTATTTATCTTACTCATCTGTTAATTGCCTTGAATCATTTTAGAACTTGAACTGCTTATGAAGATAAAATGGTGGAAAACATGTATATATTTTGATCTTTGGAGAAGTTTCTGAGTCCTAAAAAAAAACTTTTCTAGGAGGTTTACCCTCTGCCAGCTGTCATTTTCCCTTCTACTTTAAAATATCTAAATCTTAGCCCCTATATTAAGCAATGCCTTATACCTAAAGTAAGGAAGTGCTATCATTTGAAAAGTACTTCATAATACGTACTGCGGTATTAAAACAGTCTTCATTCTATCTGTCTTGGGTTAGTTTCTTAGGTTTGCTAAGACGAAGATGCTCTCAAAATGAACACCTATGTATACTCAATAGAGTATAACTGAACTGTAGAAGGGAAGTGGAGTTCAGAGTCAACAAATTCCTCATTTCTGTGCTAGTATTCTGCCCTGGAAGCATAATGGGCAAACCTTATTTCTGGGCAATTAGTCATCAGAATAGTAAATCTTGATTCATATAATGGGTCCCAGTCAGAATTCCATTGTGGTCATCTGGTCAGTATACAAGATAGAACAGAACAAAAGAAATTTCAAGTTATTGTGAAACACACACCTCCAGGTAACAGAAAGAGGAGAGAGAGAGAGATTGAGAGAGAGAGAGAGAGAGAGAGAGAGAGAGAGAGAGAGAGAGAGAGAGAGAGAGAGAGAGAGAGAGAATCAACAGTGACAAGACACCAAATCAGAAAGACAGTTAACTTTATGGGAATTGCTTTCTGTTTTATATTTTTATTGCATTTTTTAAAGAAGAAAAATAAAGATAAAGGTCATGATGGCTGCATTGGTGCAGATTGATCTGGCTCAGTGAGCTGCATCCTCTAAATGAGAATTTCTACAGTAGTTAAAATAGAAAACAAACAAATGAAAAAAAAAAAAAACTGTAACAGGAACTTTGATTGATGACCATAACCTATACAAGCTTTTGCCTTGGTGATGTGGCGAAGATGAACTGTTACTGCTTGTTTGAAATGAAAAATAGTGTTTATAAAGGACATTTTCCTCACATCATTGGACAATATGAAAACTTTATGAGTCATGACTTCTGACACTTTGTGCTTCTATAAAATTTTCTACTTATCATGATCAGTACTCTAGACTGGCCAAATAGCTCAGCAAATTAAAGCACTTGCAAGCAGGTGCAGGGCCCTGGAGTTTCATCCCTATGCCTGCCCCTGAGCTGCACTGAGAGGGCAATTGAGATTGGACGTCATGGCGTGCACCTATATTCCCAGTTCTTGGGAGGCTTTAAACAGGCAGATCACTGAGTCTGATCTATGTAGTGAGACCCTTAACACCCTGTAGAAAATTCCCTAAAATATGAAGAAAAAAAACAAAAAAAAAAAAAAAAAAAAAAAAAAAAAAAAAAAAAAAAAAAAAAAAAAAAAAAAAAAAAAAAAAAAAAAAAAAAAAAAGGAAAAAAAAACTCTACATTTCAGTTGAGACAAATTTTCCTTCCTGTGGTCCTCAATGTCAAAATTAAATACGTTTAACCTGCTGCATTTTTTTTTTTAGAAAATAGATAACTTTAAAGCATGTTTTCATATCCTTTTCTTTATTCAAAATATTAGATGTCTGACGATCACTTTATTTATACTGCAAATATTTATAAGATCTCTTAATTTTTCAGTTAATAGACAAAAAAATTGGGAAATATCAGAGAAGTAATACAATAAAAGTTCTTTCTAATTTTTCTCAGAATTGTACAAAGTCAGAGTAATTGAAATTTTACCTGAAGCCAGTCATGGTAGTACATGCCTGTAATCCCAGCACTTGGGAGGCTGAGGCAGGAGGAGCGATGTGAGTTGGAGACCAGCCTGGGCTACAAAAGTGAGCTCAAGGTCAGCCTGAACTGCATCGCAATACCCTGTTTCAAAAAGACAAAACAAACAAACAAACAACAACAAAAACATACAAATTTACATGCAAGAAATAGAAGGGCAATCACTGAAAAATAACCCTTAATATGGGGAAATGGGGTATGAGTGACAGGTTGATCACAACTTCTTAGGCAGAATGATATAAAAATGAGTTGTTTGACTCTCTTCTTCAGAATATGAGCTTAATCATGAGAGAAAGCAGGAGAGCAATAAAAGAGGCCATATGTTTACTCATAAATGGCCAAAGATCCGACTTTTAAAAAATAGCGTAATGAAAAGATGGAGAATGATGGCTGATTCCTGTTAAAGTGCATGGTACTGTATTTGTAGGTAAATTTCTAATCATATTCACTCAGTTAGTAGAAAGGGATAAGGCCAAAAGCTGATATTCAATCAATGAACATGTGCAGGGGTTTTCACACTCTCAAATTTGGTCAACTGTACTTCTAGCAGAAGACAATTGTGCAATCCCAATGTAAAACTTATACTTTTGATCCTTTCCCTAAACTCCATAATATTAGGGATTTCTGAAATGTTAAATAATCATTGTGCACTTACATATCTCTTTTATCATCATTCTTAGTTATTACATAAATTGTATTATCACTACAATTTTACTAATAAAGCTATTGTCTATCCTGGACTTCGTTACAGCATATCATTAACCTATTTTCAATATGGTACAATTATACATGGGTTATAAAGTTTGCTTATCTAGAGGCATTAGATTAATCTAAAATATAATGTATTTTAGCCGGGTGTGGTGGCTCACGCCTGTAATCCCAGCACTCGGGAGGCTGAGGCAGGAGGATTGGTGCGAGTTCGAGACTAGCCTGGGCTACAAAAGTGAGCTCAAGGCCAGCCTCAACTGCATAGCAAGACCCTGTCTCAAAAAAAAGACAAAAAATATATATATATTGTATTTTAAACCTGAAGTTGTTCTGACTCTAAATTTATTTCTCCTGTTGAAATTCTTGGATGATTTTCTGATATCAGATAGGGACTCAATAAAATCTTGTTAAATAAAAAAATAAGGGAAGAGTGTACTCGAGGTAGAGTGAGCATTAGAATCACTATACCACATAGATTCAGTTTGTAAGCACGTGTTCTTTCTATGAATCATCATTCTTTTCCTCAGTTCTATCATATTTCTTTAAAAAGGTCCTTTTATGAAATTCAGAGCAAGTAGCATGAACACAAGTTACTAATTTAAAGGAAGAAGCTTTCTTGATGCCATTAAAGAACCTTGGTGGACTCTGGGAAACCTGAGGATGTCGGTAAGCTCTGAGGTTCCTTAGTCCCCAGTGCTCAGAAGTGGAACTTCTCCTGGTTCCTGTCCAAACTTTTAAGAACTTAGGTGGACTCTGAGTGGCCTGCAGGATGGTGCAGAGCTGTAAACTGTGGGCCCAGATTAAACAGGGAATGAGCTTTCCCGAAGCAATTAAAGAACTTTGGTGGACTCTGGGTGACCTACAGGACTCTGTA
Source organism: Myocastor coypus (assembly GCA_004027025.1). NCBI lineage: Eukaryota > Metazoa > Chordata > Mammalia > Rodentia > Myocastoridae > Myocastor > Myocastor coypus. The sequence goes on from PVJA010011993.1 coordinate 32,445, forward strand.
TGGGTAAATGCTAGGAGCTGCAAAAATGCCAAAATGTAAAAGCAAAAGACAATCTCAATCTTCTGGGTCACCCTGAACAAATCCAGGAGACAAAGACAGAGAACAACTTTGAAATTGCACTTCTGAAATCGCTGAAATGATAGCAACTGTCTTGGTTATTCTCCTATCGTTGCTGGGACAAATACATGACCCCCAAAATAAAGGAAGGAAAGATTTATTTAGCTCACAGTTACTGGAGGTTTCAGTCTATATTCAGCTGGCCCCAAGGCTGAGTGTCACATGCCAGAGAGCAGATGGTGGAACAGATGGTGAGAGAGATAACGTAATAACCAAGGGAGCAGAGAGCAACAGTCGGAGTCTGTCTCTCCATCTCTCTTTATATTACATTCAGGTTCTCCGCCTCAGCCTACCCACCTCAGGCCACACTTATAAATCCCAGCAGTACTCAGGCTGATAATCTCATTAGTACGTAAAACATAACCCCAGTGACTCATGAGTGAAGTCTCAATCTGTAAAAGACCCCGCCCCATGATTGCATGAGGCTTTGGGGGGACAACTAGATATAAATCATAACAACAACTGAACTAACAAACAAGCCTATTAGGCTATACAAGGAGTAAGATCAGAAATAACCTATCAGGTCCAAAACAAAAGTGACAATGGTAAAAGAACTGCTCAGCACAGCTAAAGAAGACATAGATTAAAAAAAAAAAACAGAGGACAACAGAAAAATGAGGGAAGCCCTGAATGAATAATACAAGAAAGTGTTAGAATGCATGAAACAAATTCAGCAGATATCCAGGCAATTAACAGCTCCACTGAGAGCTTGCAAACCCACTTGAATGAAACTGAAGATAAGCTTTTAGACCTTAAAGACAGTGGTACAGCTCTTGAACATGAAATAAAAGATCTCCTAAAACTTACAAGGAACCAGAAAAGAACAATTCATCAGCACCAGGATGATGTAAACAAAAATAACATGAGAATAGGCATCAGTGAAGCAGTGAGGGATAGCACAACTGAGATAAAAGACTATTTGCAGAAGCGGTAGCAGAAAACTTACCAAACGTGAAAAAAGAACCTGGCATGCAGGTAAGTGAGACATACAGACCTTCCCCATAGCCATAATCAAAACAAATCTACACCTAGACACAAAATAATCAAGATCATAGCAATTCAGCAAAAGAATAGAATACTAAAAGCTGCTAGACAGAAATAAGAGATCACCTACAATGGAAAGCCCATCAGAATCACTTCAGGTTTCTCAACACAAACCACCAAGTAACGAAGAGCTTGGAGTGAAGCATTTCAAATACTGGAAGAAAATAACTTCCAACCCAGATTGATGTACCTTACACAACTCATTATCATATTCTTCAGCAAAATATGATCCTTCCATGACCAAGCACAACTGAAGCAATTCAAGACCATCAAATCAACTCTACAAAGAGTACTGACATATTCTAGAAAGACATGGAAGTGGCCATAGCTTCAAAAGCAACAGAAAGGAGCGACAATATAAAAGGATACTCTCTTTGCACAAATAAAAAATTAGTTTTAAGGAGTCGTAATATCTCAACATCTTCAGTAAATGAGCAGTGTATCTTTGTCATGAGCTGCCTTTTCCACATATCTGAGCACACTAGAAAGGGCATGTTAGTAATCCTCTTGTGGCGTAATGAGAAAACTTATATGGTGTTATGGCAGTGAGAAACAGATATGCCAGTACAAATACTTTAAAAGCAACAGATTTGGGTGAAAGTAATCAGAATCAGCGAATTATGGACACTAAGATTTAACCTCATGGGACACAGGAAAAGTACAGATTTCTTAGTCTTATTGAAATAACTCTGCAAAACAATTGTAATATGTAAGATATAATGTTATTTCTTAGCTCCAAGAGGAGAAAGGTCAGGCCTCAAAGTCCTAAACTAACATTCTGCAGCATATATAGGATAGAGACTGTTATTAAGCAAATAGTAGAACAGAGTATGATTTATATCAACAAAGCAATCCTAAAATACTCTAGCTCTACAGTCTCTGTCGCTCTTTTCATTACATTACCAACACATTAAGCAGTTGTTTAACATCGTACTGTGTACTATCTCCTCACTCATTTTCCATACTTCTTAACACAAGAACTGTTCTATAGCAGCCTCTTCCAGGAAATCAAGTACTGCTCTGCCTCTGATCAGTATCTATTTTACAAAAGAAAACCATGAGTCTTTAAGATTAAAGATAGGGTGGTTTCACCAATAAAGGAAGTACAACTTCAGAAAAGAAGTGAGCTCTAAGATATGCACCTAATACTTTTATTCTATTTTAAAGGAGGCATCATATTCTTTGGTAGATAAGATTGTATTACAGAGCGGCAAAAATTATTGTTCATTTTATGCTTCATTTTAAAACCTTTTCAAAATGCTTTAAAGTGTAAAATTTATCCTCATGGAGGTTAGCTTCTTAAAATATTGTTTACACATGAATATATATTAAAAATTAGCCATGTAATAAAAGAACAGTCATTGAATAATAAAACAAGAGTCGGTTATGGAATACTTGCCACTATTTTGTTAGTCTTATATCAAACTGTAATGTACAGCCTTTCAATAGATATTGCATAATATTGTAGAGTGGATAGAAAGCAGTCTCTAGATGAACATGAACCTGCTTTCAAGTTAGATTTTGAAAGTCTTCCTCATTTATAACCTTGGGAAATCCACTCAAATTCACTGGGTCTACCTTTTCAAATATGAGATACAGGAAAATATTTCCAGCTTTTATTATTCAAAGTCATAAGCATATTCCAATGAGAATATCTGAACACTATGCATACATTTGTCACATTTTAAATTTGGGCAAAGAAAATTCATACTAAGATTTGTGAAATATTACTGTGAATATATGACTCTTCCATTTTTTAACTAGTAAGAATGGAACATATACTTCTGTAGCTTTCTGTGGCATACAGTGAAGCCAAGAAATTTTATATCTAAAAACACATTCAGCCCATGAAGGCAAACATATACTATATATCATATATCTTATATAGGACAATATGTCATATATGATAGTCAGATATTTGGAATAAGAAATTGAATTTGGAATAAGAAATTGAACCCAATCTTACCATTGTTCTTACTCCTCCTCCTCCTCTGTCTTTGTGCCATGGATTCTAAGTTGGCGGATATGACCTTAGCCGAATTGGGTCTTAACAAGGAGAACAATTAAAGCCAAATTGTCTTTTAATAATCAGTCCTACAATTAGAGGCAATTGCCCAATTTGAAAGAGGGGCAAAGTAGCTAATCCCAGCAGAAAAGAGGAGCAGAGCTAGGCAAGTTTAATTGGTTCTTCCCAAATTTACCCTTCAGAAAATGCTCTAACTTTCTTGAAAGATGACCGGTGATGCAGAGAGAAAAGTAGCATGACAATATCCTGTACACTGTCCACTTGCATACACTCGGGGAATGAGATAACTAACCCTGTCACTGTCTCCTCACATGTTAGAGTATGTATGGATAAACCGAACCACAACATACTAAGATTACGTATTGCACAGCCATACTGCTGCATAGGCAAAGTTATATCTCTTAGAACCTATGAATGTACAAATTGTTTTATGATTATGCTGTTCAAAACATTTTAAAATGTATTAAAATACACCAGGGAATATACTCAAGACTGAACTGGTTACTTTGCAGTTATTTAATTCTGACTTTAGTCAAATAAGTTTTCTGAAGGTCATCAAGCTTAATGTAAGCCCTAAGCTATATGTCTAGAATTTAATAGGAAACTAGTCATTCCACAGACTTTTCTTCAAAAATAATTTCTTTGTGCTTTTAATCTTTTTTTACTAGAGAAATACAGCTCAAACAATGTTGCTACATTTCAGGGTGGGAATATAGCTCAGTAGCACAGTGCCTACCTGGAAAGCACAAGGTCCTGATATATATATATATATATATATATATATCTTCAAACAGAGTCAAGCCTATTGACCTGTTTATAAAATTTAGGGTTTTAGGGTTTAGGAGATAGGATATTTTATCCCATATAGCACATATTTATTAGATCTTATCTAATATTATCCAAATTATAAATTTATATCATATAGGATAAAATTTACTTACCCCCAAAATATTACTGATTAGCATTTTAAGTCTTTAAATGATTACAAATGAACTTGTCCTATGACTTTTTGCCATTGTCATCAAATTTAATGATCCCTTCATTTTACTGCATGTGAAAAAGTTTTAGTGAATATATAATGTTTAATTCCAGGTTTATGGTGAAATTGCTAGAAGTTTTTAAAGTTAAATGATAAAGAAACAAATAGTTTAAGCCAATTAATAAATCTATAGGCATATCTAGATAAAACATTTAGGAGTGACACTATCTGCTATTATGGTAAATTATATGACATCATTTGTAAAAGGACATAGTAGGGCATGAATACTAAAGGTTGGGAATGTGGAACTGGCAGAATTGAATGCATGGAACTAAGTGACCAGAAAACTTTAACAGAAATGTGGGGAGTTCTTATGTGAAAACCAGTATCTCATACTTAGGAATTTCTGGACTTTGTGAATTCTACAAGTTTAGAGAGGTCAACTAGGAAGGAAATATTATTTGACCAGCCTAGTCAGCCCTACTCACATCGGAAGTTAATGTTAAACTTAAAGGTACCATCAGCGTATTTGCATTTGTATAGGAGTGTATGACATACAGGAGTGACTGGGCTAAGAAAACAGGAAAGCAGGAATGTGGGCATTCATTCTCACTCCTGATATTTTTAAGAGATTGTCGACAGATAGAATATGGCAACTGTTTTGATAAAAAGCCAAAGATTGTATGGCATCAGTAGGATGTTTTACAATTCCTGGGTAAATATTCCTTCCAGGCAGTAAAACCCTTGGGTGGAGGAGGTAAAATCTTCTGTACATACTAAGTTTATGATCTTTGCACTGAACTGAAATAGTAAGGGAAAAAAATAATTTAGCAGTGCTCCGAAATCTCTAGAGAGCTGTAGGATATAGCTCAGTGGCCCAGTGCCTGCCCAGCAGAGCACAAGGACTTTGGTTCAATTCCCGGTACCAAACAACAACAGAAAACAAGTTTCTAGAGAGCTCAGACTCAACATGTGTTTTATATGTAACTCAAATTCTTATTCCCATAAAATTCATATTTGTCTGGTAATCTCTTCTCCAAACTGCCCCATAATGCTCTGACCCTCATGATTCCTGCTACATTTGCAATTCAGTCTTCTGACACGTGACTTTATCCACATGCACTGTATAACAAAGATAAAGGACAGTGATTCAGATTTTAATCAGAGTGTATATCTGATCAGATATCACCCTATCAGACACCACCATGTCCTTTGTCCACCTCACCCAGATTTTTTTTCTTTTTCTTTTTTTTTTTGGTCCAGGGCTACAGGGTGTACAGGGTCACATCACACAGATCAGACTCATAGTGACCGTCCTGTTTTCAGGCCCCCAAGTGCTGGGATTACAGGCATGCACCAAAATGCCATCTCAATCTCCTTTTCAGTGTGCTCTGGGTATGGGGCTGGCTCAGTGCCTCAGGGATCAGACCTCCATCCCTGTGCCTCTTAAGCATGTACTTTAATCTGCTGAGTTATCTACCTGGCCCACCAACCACCTCATCTATGTGATCCAGAATGAACATATTTTTCTCAACTTTGTATTTCTTTTTTATATTAGACCCATGTATTTATATTGCCAATTTATGAGTTTACTTCATTTCTGCCAACCTTGACATCTTTGTCCATACCCATAAAACACAGCCCTCTGTAACACTTTCCAGTAAGTACACCTAATAAAATAGAAAAGGAGATACTACAGTTATTTGATTTTAAAAATCACATCTGATTTCCAGTTTCTTAATTTATAAAGGGAAATTATACCTGTAAGGTTTTTAATGTCTGCCTATTATATAAAAGTTATGCAACAGATGAATAAGAAACACATAGGGGTCGGGCGTGGTGGCTCACACCTCTAATCCCAGCACTCGGGAGGCTGAGGCAGGAGGATTGGTTTGAGTTCGAGACCAGCCTGGGCTACAAAAGTGAGCTCAAGGCCAGCCTGATCTGCATAGCAAGACCCTGTCTCAAAAAGACAAAAACAAACAAACAAAAAAACATAGAGGATCAGTAGGGACATACAAGAGTTATAAGAAAAAATCAGAAGCTGAACATTAGCAGTAAATAAAATAGTGATTCTGAGTCTACCTAGTAACTATTCTCAGCTGCTCTTAAATGTTTGCTTAAAAAGATAGAAGCATTTTTTTTTCTTAAAACTTGAATTATCTTTTTTTTTTTTCAAGTTAAAAAAGTAAAAGCACTAAGTGGAACAGGAAGAAGATAAAAAAGACAAGGCTGGGCATTCTTTTCTAACCTAGAAAGTCAAATAATAAAGCAGAAAGTCTGGTGCTATGCATGGTCACCATTTTTCTTCCCTTGATTAGAAAAAGAAAAATACAAATAGCAGTAAAGCCTGAAGCTGACAAAGGGCATGGCACCTTAAAACATTAGGTCTTTCCACGAAATGTCAAGGACTGTGTCATTTAGATGAAGTGAAATACCAATAGCTTCCTATTTCTTATGAAAATGGGACATTTCCTGAACAGGCTAAGTTAAACTCAAATTTAAGAAAAAAAAAAATCAAACTTTGATGTTATTAATCAAGAGTTTGTTTCTAAAAAAAAAAAAAATGGACTCCTACATATCCATCTTCAAATTATCTATCATCTATCTTTCATCTGTTTTGGGGAAACAAAGACATGAAACAGGGAAATCAAGACAAGGCGGCAGGGTGAGGAGAGTATGGTGGTACTCTTCAGTACACGGAATATGCCACATTAAGTCAAGTCTTCATGTGGAATTGGTATTTAGCATCAATGATGTTTCGAAGTCATTGTACTTAACACATTAAAATGTTTGCTTTCACCACTCACGCCTCTCACTTGGGTCTTCCCTTCGACTCCGGGATAACTTTAAACTACTACCTGCCTCTTTCATAGTATACAACTGTTATCTTCATTCATTCACTTACTCAGAAAAGTCCACAGCATTGTTTGTAAACCAAATGCAAATAGCTCACTGCTATGTTTGATACAGTGACAAATGTAGACATCAGTCTCACTGAAATTATTGTCTTGAAAGAGATAGGAAAATACTGTGGGTTGTGTGTTATATCAGAATATTGTACGGAGAGGAGAATGACAAATGTATAAAGAAGTCTAGATAAAGTACAATACATGTTCACAGAAAGTAAGACCATTTAAAGCAGGAAAAGATAAAATGATTTTCAATAATCTAGGTATGTTTGATCTAGGAACTGAATCTAGGCATAAAAATTCTGTGAGAATTTAAACACAGAAATAACCAACCATAACAAATGCAGATGTGATTTATCCTAAGAAACTCGAGTCTTATTGATTGTAAACTGCAAAATATAGACAAATGAAATATATGGCATTAACTAAATTAATATCAAATTGTGAGGTATGCAGACTGCCAGTGTTAGAAGTCCAAGTTTTATTCTGAGAAATTTTGTATGGCACTGAAGCTTTTTTAAGCAGGAAAACATAGAATTTAGTTACTCATTTAGGAGAACTGATTGGTCACACAAAATGTATATTCTGGAAATACGATTCCCATGGTAAATTAGCTCACTGAGGACAAGAATATTTGGCAATAGATATTTTCCAAAATAAAAATTCATCACATAAAATATCTGTGTATAGAAAAACAAATTATAAGCCTTGCAGAACTGCACATAATAATAGACAATGCTGGATTTCCAGAAAATCAAGTGGCTTTCATGTTACCTTGGAGATTTTCTCAAGGATAAAATACAGTTAATTGCCAATGAAATGAATTTATCCGGAATCATCTTGCTTCATACGTCTGTTTCGCTTTTATTGGTGATCACAGGCACTTTGATGTTCTCACATCTTCTCGCTTGCTTCTTTTTATGTCTAAATCCCTTCACATCGGCATCACAAATCTCAAAGATGACTTGTCAAAATGTGTTTTGTGACTTTTCAATAAGATTATCTTTTCCCCAGAAGGCTCACACTGGGATTCCTGTTTGGGCAGTGAGCCGCCTAATTCCACACTCTGTCCCGAATAAATAGCCCATCTTGGCCACTTCTGAGATGGGCTTGCTACGGAGCGCTTAGATCCACTCATCTTTGCCTCTGTTCGTTTGGATGTCTGAAGGAATGCCTGAAAAATGTTTGTATTCTTTCTGTTTTATGTACGATAGGTAATGAAAAAGACAAAAGGAATAAGGAAAATGAACTAGTAAGTAAATAGCCTCTTTGGGTAATAAGAACAACCTGAGGAAAAAACAGTATTTCGTTCAGTTCTTTCCCCAGACATATTTTGAAATCACACCGTCTTCTCTTTTTACATTACAATGAAAACACTTGCCACTCTTCCTGTGGTTAGAAATCCAAACACTGCCAAAGACCCAGCTCTCATTTCACACTTCGAAATGATGCAAAAGAGCATTGTATCCCTCTAAGGCTTCAAAGAGGGTCCGCATGGAGCGTGCACTGGGTAGAAAAGACTACAGCTGGCCTACTGTCTCTCTCCACCATGCCCATCTGGGCACCATGTAGTACTGCTGAAAGCTTCGTTTTCAACAAGAGTGAGATGAGAGCAAAACCCTTGCGCCTGAGTCAACTGTTCAGTTAATGTGAAGTAATGGTTGAAGGAGACAGCCAAACGCTTGTGTCCCTACAAAGGGCTTGGATGTGTTCTGAGGCTTATCCACTGCCAAGCCCAGGCTGATTTTGTAAATTTTCCTTTCATAATATGACACATACAATATTTAAAATCCGGCACATAAATTAAAAAATTAAATTTGTCTTATCATAAATTATTCTGTTACTAAAAATTATTTTAAATCTATCATGTACATAAATCACTTTCCAGACAGAGTTCCAGGTCTTTTTCTGTCTTTCTCTTCTGTTCTCTGAGGTCTAAACATAAGCTGTACAGATTTTCCCGGTTCACATTTATTCTATTAGTATTGATGAATTCTGATAACATTTTTCAAAATTCAGCCCATATGATTTTCTTAATAGCTTGTTCTTAGTTTACCTAGGAGGTGCAGAATATTCATCTATTATACTATTTTATTGTTTGAGATATTAATTGCTTTCTAAAACATGGAAAGTCAATGAGCTGTATAAGAACTGTGACGTATTAACCCTGGACTGTCTTTTTTTTTCCCCCTAAGTTTACATACTTTTACCCATAAAATTCTAAACATAAACTATGCATCGGAATGTCATGTGGATTTACTTATAGAGTAGCTCCGTTTATATCAATTGGAAGGTGTGCCATGCCCACACCCTGTGCTCTGTATAACTTATTCTGAGGACAATATGCAGTGTGTCAACTGTTAAAAAAAAAAAAAAGTAATGTTTATCAAATGTGTTAATGTTTAATTATTTTATCAATCTTATATACCTGTATCTATTAATCTGAACTGACCCAATGATGAAAATATGTAATACAATCATTGTTAAATTTAAAAGAAGTAAATAAATAAATATTTTTGATTAAAAAGAAATAAAGAAAGTAGCTCCTTTTGAATGTTTCATTGTAACCTATTCTATAGACAGTGGTTGATAGACTGTGTCAGATTAAGAAGTTACAAGCTTAACTAAACCTGCTCAGCAATTCCACACCCTGGGGCAAGGAGGCCCCTTCTTAGGGTCATTCCTTACAGGATATGAAGGGAAAATGAGGAAGGATGAGCCATCCTATTTATTCAGAGGAGCTCCAGTCTTTGCAGTAGGCTTAGATGTTGTCTCCTGAATACTTCAGTCTCCATTGCGCAGACACCCTCTGTATGCTTCCTCATCCAACTCTGTGTGACCATGGTCAGCTATGCTCACAGTTTCTTATGCATTTGTACACCTTATGTTATATCTACTCCTCTAGCAAAACTCTGACTGGTAGGAACACTGTATCAAAGTTTGATACAAAAAAATCAGTTTTACCATTGCAGTAAAATAAATATGCTTTCAATTTACTTGGTTACTTTTTGATCAAACAAGTCCCTGTCTGAAACTAACAGTCATTTCTCTGAGGGTAAAATACAATTAATACCTCTTAATCTTAATGTTTTACTGAGGTTAATAAATGAAAATAGTATCAAATAAAATTATGGATATTTTATGCTCAGTCATTAAATGAATGTGCATACTTAGTTCTCTTCCTCAGCTTAATTGTCAAGCATTCGTTTGGTCCACGGTTCAACTTCAGTTCATCTGTACCTCAAATGTACAGTCTAGTACAGTAACTGACACTCACCGAGTAAAGTCTTGAACTGCGAGCCATGTTCTATGAGCCACCGCTTATACCAACAAGCCCTTTGCAGTGTGAATGTGTGTTTTGGGTAAGGAGCTGGATGGTCCAGTTTTGGAATATTTTGTATGTATTATATGCATTTCTTGTGTTTTTTATACATTTTGACTTTTAAGACTATTCATGTGCAACAATTAAAATAAATAAATGGAGGAAAAGGGATCTGTTTTCAAACTTTTTAATCTGGAATGAGAAAGGTACTGTATATGTTGCCATTGCACGGAAGCCTCTGTGCCTAGACATGCTCCTCTTTATTCTTTTGTTTGTTTGTTTGGGCTCTTTAGTTCAATGTTTTGTTGTCCCATCTTGAAAGTCTTCATCTCTTAGTAAACATCCATATTTTCACTTTGTACTTGTCTCAGAAGTGGTATTTTACATATATATATATATATATATATATATATATATATATATATATACCTAATTGCTATTAAAATATTTTATGTGGTAGAAACCAAATGAATAATTTTTGCAGCTCCTGGTAGAACATATGAGGTAAAGGGAAGGCCACGACAAGTTGTGTTAACCTGGAAGTTGAGAAAACTACCCAATTGAGAAACAGCACGGCCACTCTCAGCTTCCACTCACTTTTGTTCTATAACACAATCCAAGAAAGGCAAGAGAGTCATGCTCCAAACTGCTCCCTTCCCTATTGCTGGGCTATGTGACAAACTTCTGCTCTATTTCTAAGAAGTTTCACAAAACCTTGCCAAGAATCAGAACAAAAATCCCCGCCCCACAGTTTAGTGCCATTAAATCATATGTGGGATTGAATCTCCATGGAGAATACAGATTTATTTATCTCTTTAGGTCTTCATTCCTGAGGGTTTCCCTGTGACATGAAAATTCATAAAGTGAATTTATATGATCTTCTCTTATTAATTTGCTGCAAGGGCCTCATCTTTCACTCATGATAAGAGATGCTACCTTTTCCTCATTTACCAAGCAAAAGGAACCAAACCAAAAAAATAATAATAATAATAAAGATGAACATGTGTATGCAAAGAGGCTTCAGTGGAATGAAATGAATGAAATGTGCATTTAAGGAACAGGTGATGCAAAGCATCTCAGTGCTGCTCCAAGTGGTCTCACCTCTAGCACAGAAATAGGGTTGAGGTCTCTCCCTCCACCAGAAGATGATCAGAACTCTGTGGTCGTAGTGTGTTGCAGCTTTGGTACACTAACATTTCTAAGCAGCATCTGTTTACTCAGAATAGATTCCTAAATATAAAGAAACACGTAATAGTAGTCACGAGTACCAAGCATTTGTTTAGTAACGTAGCATTTGTTAGCTTAATAAAAGTTAATTTTTGTCTTGTTTAAATTAAAAGCTTCTTTCCTTCTGATATGTGGCTGCTATTGCCCTTTTGAAGGTCCCCTTTGGGGACTGACCATGCCTATAATTCATGTAATAGGAACAACTTGTCAACGGACTGACAAGACGCTGTCAGATGGGCCACTTTGTGACACATTTGAACTTAATTGGTATGAATTGTCAAAATCCTGGAGATGGTTCTGAATGCAAGAGTTGATCGATCCAAGGCACCCAGTGAAGCCGCACCAGGAAAAGGAGCACCACAAGTCTGTCATTTGGAAAAAACAGGGTAAACCAACAGACTCTTGTACAAACTGGAGAGAGAGAGCTCTCCGATGCCCTCCTTTCCTGTGCTGCTTTCTGAGATACACACTTATTGATATGAACATGGGGACGGGATGCTCTGTGTCTACATTTTCTTAAGAGAGAGACTGAACCTTGTGCCAGCTGATGGAGGAGGAAGCCAAGCTATGGCAGCTGACTGTTTCCACAAGCCGATCTGTAGGGCTGCCACCACGGCAAGTGGCACTGAAAGGCACAAAAAAAAAAAAAAAAAAAAAAAAAAAAAAAAAAAAAAAAAAAAAAAAAAAAAAAAAAAAAAAAAAAAAAAAAAAAAAAAAAAAAAAAAAAAAAAAAAAAAAAAAAAAAAAAAAAAAAAAAAAAAAAAAAAAAAAAAAAAAAAAAAAAAACGTGGGACAGAAAAAGCACGGGGCAAGACACAGCATGATAGATGGCTTGCTTCCTTTGCTGGGTGCCATCTGTTAAAGGCTACAAGGAGCTAAGTGACTAGAGCATCATTTTTAAATAGCTTGCCGCTTATACGAAATCCATCAATGTAATAGAACTTAAAAAAGTGCATGTTGCCTCGCCCTTCCAGGTTCCAGCCGTCTCCCTCTCCCATCGGAAGTATTTTTAGTAAGTGAAAAGAGGCTCTGCCACATGTATTTTAATTTGATAATTTTAAGCTTTTATTTTCTTTCCTTTTCTAGTTAGAGAATTTTAAAAATATATAAAAAGTATTGCACAAATTCTATCCCAAAATTCTCTTGTACAGGGATTTATAGAACAAGTGATTTCCCATTTGGTGGTTCGATTATTTCATTCTCTAATATTCCCTAGTGTTCAAAGCTATAACTTTAATTTACAGTGGCAAATGAATAGGCAATGTGTACAAACACTGCATTGCAGTATTGATACAGCATTTGTGGAAGCCTCGTTATACCTGTCATTGATGGGTCCTTAACTTTAGTAAGGTTTCTTAATAACCTGTATGTTTATTAAAACCTGCTTTAGTTCCCAAATTTTGCAAACTATCTCCCCTCCTTTCTTACTGTCTTAAAGAAAATATAAGACATCTTTCTACCTAGATTCCTACATACTGCTTAAAAGAGATCAAATTGCATAAAACATTAAATTAACCTCATAATGTTTTTCAGTGAAATACCATAAATACTTTTCATTAAATGTGTGCCTTGGGGAAGATCTCTTATATTGATAGTGGGATCCAACTTCTATTTCGTATATATCACTACTGTTGATGGGGAAGTTCTGCCTACATTTCTATAAGGAATTTGTATATCCACGTAATAAGACTTTAAAATATTTTATGCATTTTTCACTTGTAAATCAAGTTCCTACACTAACTTAAAAAACGTTAGGTTATGTCTGTGCTGTAAAATTAAAATTCACATATATTACATTGCACATGTTAGAAAAGGGATAGGAGGACAACTAATTGTAGTATTCACTCATTTCTTGAAAATAAGTATAGATTTCAAATAATGTGAATGAAAGCCAAGATGAATACAGCAATTTCTGTAATATAAAATATACATATACTTAAGATTACTATTCTCAAAAGAAAGGTAAAACTAAATTTAATGCAACAAGTTATAACGATTTTAACTTTTTGTTAAAAAGCAAATTTCCATTAGCTAAGTAATTATTCTTTAAAACATTTTAGTATCATTAATGAATTTATATGAGTATTGACACAGGACTTCAAATAACCAAACACTGCGTGTATAAATCTGGAAAAAAATGCTGTCTAATTTTATTTGCCATATCTGATTTTTCCTAAAATGGAGATGCTTTTAGATCAATCCTATCAGGGTAAAGAACAAAGCAACCATAAACAAAAACATAAACAACCTGAAATGGGAGGGATTAATATAAAATTTATCAATTAAAATTTAAGGGCCAACCAAATAGCTCCATGGATTAAAGGGCCTAGAAGCAGGCACAGGGGCTGGAGGTTCAATTCCCAGGCCTGCCTTGCTGTCCCTGCCCCTAGGCTTTCTGGGAAAGCAGTTGAGACTGGGAGAGGTGGCACGTGCCTATAATCCCAGCTTTTGGGAGGCTGTAAAGAAGTAGATCACTACAACTTCAATCTAGTAGTGAGACCCTGGACACCCCGTAGACCCCCCTCAAAAAAAATACAAAAAAGAACAAAAACTTGTAACAATCCACTGAACTGAATCAGTAAGGCTCTGCATGCAGAAAGCCATCTGAGGATTTCTACCAACACCAAGAAAGCAGAACTGGAGAGCAGATGGATGGCGTGCTACTGATTTTCCTAGAGAAGGTTGTACCGCTGGTTTTCCTGATGGGATGGATCACAGCTGTTCTCATCCAAAGAGGAGCTGTGATCCTCTCTGTTACTGAAGATAGCTGTGGTTCTCTTTGGGGCAGTTATAGTCCTTCCCTTGAGTGTCACTTCCCGACTCAGGATCAGATCCCGTAGCCTGCTAGCATAAGTCTCTTACTTCACTGATGAAGATTTTCTAGCTCCTACCACGGAGCTCTGGGGCTTCCTACTGCAAATCCTTGACACAGCCTTGTATGAGGAGTTACAGACTGTTCTAGGACTCCAGCTAAACTAGCGGAAGACATTGTGATGGGCTTTAGGTCTTCAGCTGGACTTGGGTAGCACAGTGCCCTGGAATCCAGCACTGAGCTCAAGTCTTTGAGCCCCCAGACTGTGGACAGATCTCTTGCACTCTTCATTTCATTCTATGGGTGAAGATGATAAAATTAAATAATCCTATAAAGTATGTGTACTTTATTAAATCTATCCCCTTGTAAATTCTGACTACAACACTTCACTCCTACAACTACTAAATATAAGCATGTGGATATGTGATCCGGTTATTAAATCCACAGATTTTGAGTAATGAAATTAGAGTGTCTTATAGAAAATATAAAAATGTGAAATCAGTGCTAAAGATGTGTATGTATTTTTGCTTCACAGCGGAAACGCTGGTTTTTCATTCATGGGCATCCAGGCAACAAATTAACCCTGAGAGTTTATTGCTCAAACAAAAGGAACATGCATCTTTGATAAGCAGGTGATAACAATGGTAATCAACCAAGAGGAAGATAGATGTATAGAAAAAATAGCATGGCTGTCTAATCAGAATTTAGAAGTATATTCTTCAAAGATGTGGTGAGGAAATATTTATTTATTTACACATTTATTTATTTATTTGGTACAGGGTCTCAATACACAGCTCAAACCTGTAGTGATCCTCTTGTCTCAGTCTCCTCAGCTCTGGGATTACAGGCAAGCACCACCACACCCTGTTTGGAGGGCAGAGTCAGACAGAGAAAGATGTGCCCTGCCAGGGACTCAACTTGGGTCCTTGTGCTTGCCAGGTAGGCATTAGACGGCTGAGCTATCTCTCTAAGCCCTAGGAAATGGCTTTTAAATACTAAAATACGATTGACAACTTGAGAAGAAACTAAAACAAACATGTCTATTAGAAAGAGAGACAGTTTGGCAGGCAAAGGTCTAAGATGAGATGGATTTTTAAAAAATTCTTATTTTGTTATTTTCTTTAGTGCTTGAGATGTATGTAGACAAATATACATTCTTTATCTAAAACTCCCTGTCCAACCCAATTCTGGAGTATGTAAGTGGACATTATTGACCTGTCTAATATTAGGATATTTTCAAATGTCCATGTTGTACCACAGCAAGATTGTGACTTTGATCAAATTACATTCAGATCACAGAAACCAGAGTCCCCTGAGTATAACAGGTAGAATGAGTACATTAGAAGAAAATCAGTGATGAGGCATATAAGTAAAAAGCTATCTACGTGATGGAGGAGGACACAGCAATGGGGAAATATAAACTAATTTATATTACGTACAGGCACACATTTTCTCTAATGAATGGGATCATGAGGAATATCTAAAATATGCCAATACACTTAAGATTTTTAACAAATGCAGTCAGAATGTACTACTAAAAAAGAAAAATATGAATGGAGCTCAATCTAAGGTGTGTTCAGTAACATCTAGCTGAGCACATTATGCTTGGCAGATGCCAAATATATACAGTATTTTTATTTTTTACTTTTTGTATTTTGGGTGCAGGGTCTTGTTATACACTTGGACGTGCTGTGGTCCTTCTATGTCAGCCTTCTCAGTGCAGGGATGCAGGCCTCTGCCACCAGGCCCAGTTCCGGGGCTCACATGGCTGGTAGTACTAAGGATCGATCTCAGGACCTTGTGCTTGCCAGGAAGGCACTTAGTTATCTTCCCTAGCCCAGTAAATACATTAAGATCACTTGGCTCCAGTGCTGGCTCTCGTCCTACCACACCCAGCTGTGCTGACCGCGTTCTCTGTTCTTAGTTCTGTTGGCGGTGGGACTCCAACCTTCACACCAACGGCAGCACAACACAAGGGAGGAGCGAGTAGTAAGGATGTTAGATTGCCTTTTTAATGCACTGGTTCCTAACATTTTACTTACAATGTGGGAATAGTTATGAGATTCTCACTGCTATGCAGAGGATAGCAAGAACCATATTTTTAACAGTTGGGGAAGTGAATAACAAACATGGGAAGGGACAGTTGAAATTAGAAATGTTGCAGACACTGTCTATGATTAGGCAGACTTCCCTAACAGAGCTTACAGTTAAGCAAACCAAATGTATCAGAGTATATCATCAATATTTTTAGAACAATAAAGGCTGGCTTTTGTTCATATATTTAGGATTCAGCACTTGTCATGGTCCATTTTATTATATATATATATATATATATATATATATATATATAATGAGTTTTAGTTGCAATTCCATGTATGAAGTGAAAAGATGAGATTCTATTTTTCTTGTTTACTATGATGTTAAAGTGTCATTTTAGGCCCAGCGGGATGGCTTAGTGGTCTGAAGCACCTGCTTGGGAAAGCTTGGGCGGCTTCAGCGACCGCAGTTCGATCCCCGGCACCACATGCTGCGCCAGCCCTGCCCTCAAGGTGGGCTGAGCCGGCCATGAAAATGAATGAATAAGCAAACAGGGGTTCTGAAACAAGGAAAAAAAAAAAAGGGTCATTTTAAATCTTTGGATTGCTAAGTTTGCACACAATGACTATCACATAATGACTAATAATAGGTGTAGCATTATTTTATGATATACTAATAACTATATCTGAATGTTTAATGAAGAATGCCCTTTGCTATTACAGGAAAATATTCTACTTCAAAATAGTTATCTCTGAGAATTCTAGAAAGTCAAGTTTTTACTGTGTATTATCAATTAAATAATATTAATTTTATTGAGATGCCATTGAAACACTGCACACCAAAAAAGTCTTATATTTAATTCACATAATTTAGGTTGAAGAGATAATCACATACTTAGATAAAACTCTCCAATACAAAGTTTGTAAAAGATATATATATATACATATATATATATATATATATATATACATACATATATATATATACATATATATATGTATGTGTATACTAGTACATATATATGTATGAAAGTATGCATGTATACATTATATATATTATATTATATATATAATATAAATAATGAAAGAAGGTCATGGCCCCCCCAGTGCTGACAACCTTGTCTCAGACTTACTTCCAGGCTTGAGAACTTAAGGGATTAATTTCTTTCAATAATCCACACTTTCTGTGGTAGTTCGTTAATAGAAGTAAAACCAGCGAGGAGATGGCAAGCCTTCTGAGTTTCATGTTCTACACCAAATACAAACTGTATCTGTAGGGATCCGTAAATGTAGGGATCTGTTGATCTTACTGTGAAAGGTTCAACCCCGGGGAGACAAGGCGGTAGGAATGAGCAAAACAGACAAGAGGACAAGTTGGGCCAGGCGGCCGTCAGTCTGCCTGATGGGCAAGACCACCTCAACTCACACAAAAATGATCTTTTATTGATACTTCTACAAAGTTTGCATCCCATGACACGAGGCTACCCAGCAACCAATAGCTGGCCTGAACAAGACAAGATGCTTTTCTCAGCACTGGGGTAGCTTTCTGCTCCAGGCAGGGAGGCCCAGTCCCACCCATACACACTTGATCAAATTCCTGGCTTCCTGCAGCTCCCAACATAGACCTCTTTTTAAATATTGTTTTGTCAAAGATGATATTTCATTGCAGTTGGAGAAGCCATACTTGGAGAAGTCTTTGGACCTTTTTATATTTGATGTCAGTTCAATGGTTGTAGGTGCTTGAATTTAATATAACTGACTATATATATATATATAATCCAACAGTCCACAATAGTAGTTTGTTTTTAGCATAGCTGATAATTGTCAATTGTAGTTCACTTGAGCCTTTTATAGCTTAGCATATTAGTATGACATTACTTTTTTACCTCATATATAGTTTTCTGCTGGATGGTTAAGACCAAGTTAAAGCAAGACTTACATAAATACGAATATAATTTTTGTTATCTGAGGTCAGCCCAATCTTGGGATTTATCTTCGGAACCATGTATAGCACCTTGTAGCTCTTCTGTCAGAGTCCGCCATTTGGATGAATCACGGCCATTGCTTGACCAATTTGCTCTCTCTGAGAACCTGAGAGATTATTTCTCTCTAGGTGACTCTGCTCAGGCACACTATACGTCGTATATCATTTTCCTCTGTGACTCCATGATCTTCTTGTCACAGCAGAGGTTCTCTTATGTCCTGAGTCTTTACCAACCTTGAGGGGCTAGGGCCAAAATATTGGCTATCCTTTTAGCTCATCTATCTCTCCAATTGTTAGTCTGCAAACCTTAGTTGTTAAACATCCAGAAGAAAAGCTTAATGACATTATTCTGTAACAGAGGCAGTAACTTAACATTATTACCTATCTGAATATGAAATACCTAATAAACAATAAATACATTATTTTATTTTATTTTTTCTTTTTTTTTAGAATTTTATTTACTTTATTATTTTTTTTCTTCTTTCAGAACGTTTGTTTGTTTGTTAATTTATTTTTATGGCCGGCTCAGCCTGCCCTGAGGGCAGGGCTGGCGCAGCATGTGGTGCCGGAGATCGAACCACGGTCCCTGAAGCCACCTAAGCTTTCCTAAGCAGGCGCTTTAGACCACTGAGCCATCCTGCCAGGCCCCATTACATAATTTTACACAAAACTTTTGAAATAAAAACATATACAAAATTATAGCAGGCCATTCTTATGACATTTTGTGACATGCATACATTTTCATTTTAACATAACATAATCTTTTTAACCAATTTTTGTTTTAAAAAATATTTTATTTTAATTATTATGTTTTTTGTTTGTTTGTTTGTTTGTTTCAGAACCTTTGTTTGTTTATTCACTCATTTTCATGGCTGGCTCAGCGCACCCCGAGGGCAGGGCTGGTGCAGCATGTGGTGCCGGGATCGAACCGCGGTCCCTGAAGCCGCCCAAGCTTCCCCAAGCAGGCGCTTTAGACCACTGAGCCATCCCGCCAGGCCCATAACCAATCTTTTTTATCTAATACATATGAATTTTTCACCTAGTTGTCCTTAAATGAGACCTATATCACAAGGTTTTTCTTCCTTTCCCCCAATTTTTTTTGAATTTCAATTTGAAAGTCTTATTATAATAAGCAATCTTTGTTTAACATTGTAGAAGACTTGTACACTTGAAATCATGGTATATTTAGGACACTGTGAGATTAACAATAATAAGTTATCATACACATGTGTAAACCTTTGTTTTTTAATTTAGTTGAATACCAAAACCATCTTTCTAAGAGAAAACCCAATTGTATTTTTTTTCAACAAACATTCCTTTTTTCTTTTTTCTTTTTCCCTTTCTTTTTTTAACAGTTGACACATTGCATATTGTCCTCACAACAGTTCTACAGAGCATAGTGTGTGGGCATGACCCACCTTCCCACTGATGTTGCTAAGAAAAAAAAAATAAAAAAAGAAAAGAAGAGAAAATTCTTCTTTTTTGAATTAAGAGGAAGCAGATACATACACAGTCCAAAGTTCTGCAATTGCATTGGGCCACCAGTTAAGCTTGCAATGTTGGAAGCTACTGATCCAAGCCTCCTTCCTACAGCTCATCTCATCAATCTAGCTCTGCGTTTCATGCATTGTAATTAAGCTTTTTTTTTTTTTTTGGCTGGGTGATCAAGGGCAAGTCAAAGCAAGACCTGTATAACAAAACATTCATTTTTTTTGTATGTTCCAAGGTCAAATCCCCTCAGGATTAATATCTGAAGTTAACAAAGACATGTCTAAATCAGTAGCATCCCAAGTAGGGAAACAGCTATGTGTATTTTTTTAAAAGAATTTTATCTTTAAACGAATAACTGATCTATGTTTTCCTAAGAGACTATGAGGTTATTGGGCATTCCTCATTAGTGAACAAAAGGTTGGCCACATCTCTTATTCATTAATAGGACTCTCAATAATTTTAAGCCTTTTTTCTTGTAAAAGCTGAATTAATTTAAACCTTTTGACAAACTGTGTATAAACCAATTTTTATTCGACTTAAACCAGCTGGTAACTTTAAAAAGAGCATGCTTTGCCGGGCGTGGTGGCTCACGCCTATAATCCCAGCACTTGGGAGGCTGAGGCAGGAGGATCGCTGCAATTTCGAGACCAGCCTGGGCTACAAAAGTGAGCTCAAAGGCAGCCTGAACTGCACGGTGAGACCCTGTCTCAAAAAGCCAAAAAAAAAAAAAAAAAAAA
>PVJA010011994.1:0-53110 GCA_004027025.1 Myocastor coypus
AAATATAAACGGAAAGGAATAATGCAGCTGAATAGAAATGGAGGACTTCAGGGTTAAACAATGAAGTGACTGCCAGCAGGAAGGATAGGAAGTATGGGAGGGGAAAAGTCATGCACTTATATACACAGGATGAATAAGATAATCGTCTTAGGACCCTCCAAAATGTTTTTGACACTGAGGATAGCAATGTGCAATAGTAAAAATATGTTTGAAATGTCTGTCATTCTAGTCTTTTAGATGTGTGCTGCTTCTAATGTAATTTCAGTTACTGCTATACTCTCTCTCTCTCTCTCTCTCTCTCTCTCTCTCTCTCTCTCAAATAAATGGTTGGTTTACAAGAAAACAAAAAAGTTTATCAAATGAGAGTAAAAGACTAGGAAAATGCCATAGGATTGATTGGCTATAATTATGTATATACTTAGATTTCTAAATGTGTAAAAATGTGTAACTGCTGTTATCACATTCTATAGAGATTCATTAGAATATCAATAATTGATAGAAAATACCAATTCCAACTCAAGTCTAAGATGTTTGATACTCAGAAAGACAATGATGTCATGCTCAAGTACCTATATTATAGAGTAATGGTATCACTAAGCTTTTCTTCTGGTGGGTTAAGAATATAAGTTTAGAGATCAAAAATTAGGTTAAAGAAGGGCTCCAAGGGTTGCCAATATTTTGGCCCAAGCCCTTCAAGTCAGTGAAGACTCAGGACATAAGAGAACCTGTGCTATAACATCCTATAATTCAGTGGTTTCCCAAATTTTCTGTTCAAGGAGGTTATGGGACTAAAGAGGAAAGGGACTGAAGATACATAGTATGCCAAAGGAGCATCACTTACAAAGAAAACATTCTGTCAGGTTTTCACAGCAATTAAACTGATCAAGCAACGGCTGTGACTCATCCAGATGGCTGACATTGACAATAGTTCTACAAAGCAGTGTACACAGTTCCAATGTAAATCCTGACATCAGAAGCAGCACACGTTTTGAAGCCAGAATGAGAGACATTCCAGGCATGGTTTTAGCAATACACACTGCTATCCTCAGTGTCAAAAACCTGTTGGAGATTGTTAGGAGCATTGTTTAGTTCATACTGTGTCTATAAGTGTAAGATTTTGTTCCTGCCATGTTTCCTAACTTTTCAGCTTACTGATTCTTCATTGTTTAATCCTTGAGTTCTTGATTTCCTTTTAGCTGTGTGATGTCTTTCCATTTTTATTTCTTCTTTTGAGTTCTTACATTAGGGAGATTATATGATATTTACACATACAGGTGTTGTTTATTTCACTTATGAGTATATATTCAAGATATATCCACCTACATATGAAGACTTCAAGTTTATCATTCTTTATATATGAGTAATATTGTATTGTATAAAAACACCACATCTTTTTCAACCATTCTTCAGGTGATGGGCAATTTGGTTATTTTTGAAGATTTGGCTATCACAAATTGTGCTGCTATAAACATAGGAGCACAAACATCACTATGATATGATATTTTCAGTTCTTGGGGAAAAATTCCCAGTAGGGCAATAGCTGGATTGAATGGGATATCCAGTCCTATTTGTATTTATAAGCTTCTATTATTTCTTCCTCTTAGAAGTGTATATTCATCTTGAATGCCCATTTCTGAATTGGGTTTTTGAATTTTGGGACCCTAATGCTTTTTAGTTCTTTATAAATTCTAGGTAGAAGGCCCTTGTCTGTATACATATTAATTAAGTTTTCTTTTCAACATTTGTGGGTTGTCTTTTTACTCTTTTCGTAATTTATTTTGACATGGCAAAACTTCTCAACTAAAGGAGGGCCCAGTTGTTGATTCTTTCAAGTGTTATCTTTTTACTCTTTTCGTAATTTATTTTGACATGGCAAAACTTCTCAACTAAAGGAGGGCCCAGTTGTTGATTCTTTCAAGTGTTACACGTGCATTTTCAATTTTGTCCTTGAAATTTTTTGCCTACTCTGATGTCTTCAAGATTTCCTCACCCTTTGAATTCCAGGAGATTTAATGTTTCTGTTTTAATACTTAGATCTTTAATCAATTCTGACTTTACTTTAGTGCATGGTGATAAACCTGGGTCAAGTCTTAACTTTTGGCACACAGAGAGTGAGTTTTTCCAGCACCATTTTTCAAAGCAGTTTTCTTCCAGTAAACATGCTTGGCCCTTTTGTTAATAATAAGGTGGCTGAGTGTGTTGTAGTAGTTTCTCCATCTTCTAATCTATTCCATTGATCCTCAGGCCTGTTTTTTGCCAATACCATGTTGATTTTATCATAGTAGCTTTGTAGCATAATTCTAGGACAGGAATTTTAATGCCTCTTGCCTTATTTTTGTTGCGGAGGATTGCAATTCTAAGATTGCTATTCTAGGTCTTTTATGGTTCCAAATGAATTTTAGGAATAATTTCTCCAGGTCGGTGAGTTATGTTGATGGTATTTTGATAGGGATTCCATTAAATCTGTATAACAATTTTGGGGGTATGAGCACCTTTGCAATATTGGTTTTTCCTATCCAGGATCAGGGAATATCTTTCCATTTTCTGAAATCCTCTAGGATCTCTTTTTTCAGAGTACTGTACTTTTCATTGAATAAATGTTTTACTTCTTTAGTTAGATTAATTCCTAAGTATTTCATTTTCTGTGGTGCTATTGTAAAAGATATGTTTCTCTAGTTTCTTTCTCAGTGTTTTTCTTATCTGTGCAAAGGAATGCTACTGAGTTTTGGTTGTTGACTTTGTATCCAGCTATGCTACTGAATTTGCATGTTAATTCCAGTAGCTTCTTGGTGGAGATTTTTTGGGTGTTCCAAGTATAGTATCATGATATCTGTGAATAATGACACTTTAACTTCTTCTTTACCTGTTTTTGTTCCTTTTATTTCTCTCTCTTGTCTAATGGCTCTAGCTAATGATTCCAGAACTATAGTGAGTAGGAAGGGTGATAGAGGACATCCTTTTTTTTTTTTTTTTTGTCTTTTTGAGACGGGGTCTCACTATGCAGTTCAGGCTGGCCTTGAGCTCACTTTTGTAGCCCAGGCTGGTCTCGAACTCCCACCAATCCTTCTGCCTCAGCCTCCCGAGTGCTGGG
This sequence comes from Myocastor coypus, assembly GCA_004027025.1. Classification (NCBI taxonomy): domain Eukaryota; kingdom Metazoa; phylum Chordata; class Mammalia; order Rodentia; family Myocastoridae; genus Myocastor; species Myocastor coypus. Next base: position 3,092 of record PVJA010011994.1, read on the forward strand.
ATTACAGGCGTGAGCCACCACGCCCAGCGATAGAGGACATCCTTGTCTTGTACCAGATCCAACAGTAAAGGACTAGTTTTTCCCCAATTAAAATTATGTTAGCCTTTGTGTTTTGTCAAACTGAGAAGCTGTGTATTTCAATTTTCCATAGTACCTTGAACATGAATGTGTTGTCCTTTATGAAAAACAAATTTTCTTCATCAATTGAGATGATCATGCGATTTTTGGTTTTAGCTCTAATGAGATAGTGTATTACATTTATAGATTTGCGTATGTTGAACCATATTTGAATTCCTTGATTGAATCTACCCAGTTGTGATGTATAATTTTGTTAATGATTTGTTGGATTCTATTTGTGAGGATTTTATTGAGGATTTTTGCCTATATGGTCATGGAAGAGATTGGCCTATAGTTCTCTTTTTAGTTGCATCTTTCTGGTTTTTGTATCTGTATAATACTTGCATTCAGGAATGATTTTGGAAGGATTTCTACCTTTGCAATTTAATTGAAGTGTTTAAGGAGTATTGGGATTACATCTTCTATAAATTTATTGTAGAATTCAGTGATGAATCCATCAGGACCTGAACTTGTCTTTGTTGGTAGGTTTTTTTTATTATTAAATTTTGTATTTCATTTGCCTTTGTTGGGTTATTGAGAGTTCTTTTATCCTTTTGATTCAGTTTTGGTAAATTGTACCTTTCTAGGAATCTGTCCATTTTATCTGTGTCTTCAATTCTGTGAGAGTATAGATTCTCAAATTGGGCAATAATGATCTTTTGAATCTCCACTGGTTCTGTGGTAATTTCTCATTTTCATTCTTTATTGCTTGAATTTGAGTCCTTTCTTTCCTCTTTTTTGATGAGGTTAGCTAGGGGCTTGTCAATTTTATTTATTCTTTCAAAGAACCAGTTTTTTGATTCATCAATTCTTTGTATTGTTTTCTTTGTCTCAGGTGAATTAATTTCTGCTCTATTCTTTTTAATTTCCTCTCATCTTTGGGTTTTAGGTTTGGTTTGCTTTTCCTTTTCTAGTTGGTTTAGGTGCTCCGTGAGAGTATTTATTTGTTCCCATTCTGTTTTCTTAATATATGAGTGTAGAGCTATGAATTTCCCTCTAATAACTGCTTTCATTGCAACCTATAAATTCCAGTACACTGTGTTTGAATTTTCATTAAATTGTAGATATTGTTCAGTTTCTTGTTTAATTTCATCTGTAATCCAGTGGTTGCTGAGGAGGGTGTTGTTTGATTTCCGTATATGTCAGAAGTTCTTGTGGGTTCTTTTGTCATGTATTTCCCATTTACTTGCGCTGTGATCAGGAAATATGCATGGGATAAATTCTGTTTTCTTGCAAATATGTAAGCCTCATCTATGAACTATCATGTGACCTATTTTAGAATACATGCAGTGTGCAGCTGAACAAAGTGTGTATTCAGAAGTGGCTGGGTGCAACAGTATATGTCCCCTAAGTCCAGTTGCTCCAAGTTCTGGCTCAGATATACTACTGCTTTGTTAATTTTTGTCTGATTAACCTATCTTTTTGGGATAAAGGGGTGTTAAGGCCTCCTGTTAAGACTGGTTTTGGATATTAGATTTTTCATGTCCATTACAATTTGTCTCCCATGTTGAGTGTGTCTCCCATGTGCTCCTGTGTTGGACGTGTTATGAGTGTTATCCCTTCCTCTTGAATTGTTCCCCTAACTTGTATGCAGGGGCTTTTTTATTTCATTTGATCGATCTTGGTTTGAACTTCAGACTATCTTCAAGCAGAATTGTCCTGGTTGTTACTCCTGCTTTTTTCTGAGGTGCTGGGTCAAGTAGTATTGTTTTCCATCCTTTGACCTTTAGCCTATGAATTTCTTTATGAGTTAAGTGTGTTTCTTGTATACATCATGTTGTTGGATTTTGCTTCCTAATCCATTGTGCCAGTCTATTTCTTTTAATTGGAGAATTAAGCCCACTGATATTGATGGTTATAATTCAAATGTACTGATATGCTTTTTACCTGGTATTGTTTACCCTTTTTTCTCCTGTGTTTAGTTGGTTGAGCTATTTGGTGGGTTTGTCTGTGCAAGCAGGATCTATTTTCAAATTATCAGTTGTCTTCCACTCCACAATAGGTAGAGACTTAGATTGGCCTTGAGTTTCTGAGATTTTGTTCTAATCACTTGCTTCCACATTGAACATTGGTCTCCAAAAGTATTTATGAAGCAGATCAGCTGGAAATACTATTTCACAGTATTCCACCATTGCCTATATTAAAGGAACTTAGGTTCACGGAGATTAATCACATCAGACAGAATATCTGCAGAGACCTCTGCCACCCCATTTCACTGTTCTGGTAAAACCCCAAGATAACTAAATGTTTCTCAGCACACTGTTCAGCACACTCCTCCCTTCACTGAGAGAGAGCAGAACAAGGAGAATAGCCACATTCTTATAGCCCTGGGTAGATAGAACTCGTTTCTAGCCTCTGGTCATCTGGTCATGAAAGCATCTCAGGGTAGGTGATTTGCTCAAGCATTTTCTGCTCATAGGGAGGGTTAGAAGATCTCTGACTTTCAGGTCAGACCCTGGGTAGACAGGTTAAAATATATCTTGCTGTGCCCATCTTGATATGGGGAAAAACACATTTATTCTGGGATATAACCTGCCCAAAGCTTAACATCTCTTTCCTTTTTTGCTGCTCATACAATAATGGTGGTTGATCCCCAGAATACTACTGAAGCTTCATGGCCCCATGAAGGTATCAGACAAGGTCTACACAGGGAACTTGCGTGGCTGTTTAGCCTGGCTCTTTGGCCTAAAGTCTAAGCATCATTAGAGCCTCTTCTAGGCATTGCCTGCCATCCTCTAACTGGGTCTGATCTTCACTCAACTGCAATTTCAGGTGTGAGGGCACACACTGGCCAAGGGGTCCTCCTTGAGTCACAGCCTGGTAGGTCAGAGCATAGGCGGGGTCAGAGCTCTGGTGGTGGGGCAGGAGGGCCCACAGGCAGAGAGGTCCTACCTGGGCACAGTCCCTATCAATCAGCATGGTTGGGTGGGGGCAGATGTCTGGTGGCTAGAGGTGTGGGTGTGCACACAGGCAGAGAAGTCTTACCTGGGTACAGGCCTGATTGATCAGCGTGGGTGGGCACAGGCAGAGTTCCTGTGGCTGGCGGGGCAGGAACACATCTTTTATGGCAATACATTTTCAAAAAACAATGATGGTCATTTTTATCACTCCTTTGATTTCACTAATACCAGAGAGTAACCACTGGATGTGTCTCTTGCAATGGAGAGTTGGCTTGGAAACATACATGGTCTGAGAAATGGATAAAAAAGATGTGATAGTTTTACACAGTGGAATAGTACTCAGGTATAAAAAAGATATGAAGTTTCTGTAGATAAGAGGATATGACTAGAGACTGTATTGGCAAGTGAACTAAATCAGACCCAAATGTGCAAATGCCATATTTTCTTGCTACTGTGAAAACCTGAAAGAGTAAATAAAATGTGAAAGGTACAATACATACTGTGAAAGGGGAAGAATTTGGTCAAGGGGAAGGGCAAACTAACGAGGAAAAGACCAAAAGAGAGAAGGTAAAAATGTATATTTAGGTATATATGTAGGATAAATTGGATAATTATACTGTTGATTTCTGTTGGTCATTTGAAAAGGGCAGTGAATGCTTATATTTTTTAAACAGTAATTTCTTATACATTTTTGTCTTTGTTTCTAATTTTGTTTGCTTGTATCTGGTAACCTGAACAACTAAATTTGTGCGTGTGTGTGTGTGTGTGTGTGTGTGTGTGTGTATTTGTGTGCATGCACATGCACACATGTGTCAGGGCTAGTGTGGCATGTGGTTCTGGGGATTGAACTGTGGATCCTTGTGTGCATGCCTAAGCAAGTGCTTTACACTGCTGAGCTACCTCACCAGCCCCATAAACAACTGATCTGAAGATAACATCATGCACTACAATAACCATGGCTGAATTCCTACTACTTTGATTGATGAAATTTTGTATCATTTCTAACACCTCTTTAAGAAAAATATTTTGCATTCTTTAAAAAAATTGTTAATTTTTTTTAAAAAAAGCCAATATCCAGATCTCATAATAATGTCTTGCAAGAATCCAGCTGAAGATATAGAACTCATAAAAATGTCTCTCACAAGTTCAGCTGAAGGCCTACAGCCCATTAGAATGCAGGCTTGTTTAATAGATCTGCGCTGGAAGGTCCAAAGGTCAGCGGTGGAAGCCAGAAATTCTGTGCTATTGGGAGGAAGGATCTGTGCTAACAAGATGGGGAATCTGAAATGGATCCAGGAAATAATGCTCAAGGCGAGAAACAGAGCTCCCCTAAAAAGTACTACCGCCGTCCTCAACAACAAGACCCCAAGCTCCTTTGACACTGAGAATAGCTGAGTTCATCAGGACAATCAGCATGACAAACTCCCCTAAGAGAACCAACAGTTCGCAATAGTTTATCTAATGGCTTCCAACTGCTTCTACCAGCTCTCAATAGCCTCTCAAGAGCTTCTCCAGTTCTGCCCCTTATACTGCTGGCAAGGATCATCAGGTGGGCCTCCCATACCCTGCACACTCCAGTTCAGTTGGGTGTAACAAGTCGACCATCAGTTGGTAGCTCACCACAGAGGGCCTCTATATACAAGTCATTTTTGCTTTAGTAAGAGCCGGAAGTTGTACAATGTCAGGCCGAGGGAATAAGGTTGATAAGAACACATGTTTCTGTAAGCTTGACTTTCTGTTGAATGGCCCTGGGCAACAGCAGTCTCCAAATCTTTGATCACACAGCTGTTTTATTTTAAAGAGTAAAAACAAAAACAAAAGTAAAAACAAGTAGCAAAAACAAAGACAGAAACAGTAACATACAACAAAGAGCTGAAAGTATCCTCCTGAATTATGACTTTAGGTAACAGTAAAATATCACTATTCACTTACTAATTATAACACATATATTAGTAATGTGCTATATTAAAAACACGAGAAGCTCACATGCTTCACTAGCCCCACACCCCCAGGAACACTGAGCTGGCCGCCAAGCCCAGGCGTGATGGCGCATGCCTGTGATTCTAGTGCTGGGGACACTGAAACAGGAGGATCATTATGAGTTCAAGCTGTGTAGTGAGACCCTGTAGACCCTGTACTGAAACCATTAAAACAGAATATGAAAAATTAAATAAAATATTTATTTAAAATAAAAATAAAGTGGAGGTGGAGTATTTTGAGGGGAATTTCATGGCAATTTTTTTTTTTTAAACTGTACTATATTCAAAACATTTAAACATTCAGTCTTTTTATTGATCACTATTTGTAATCAGGTGGACGCTATGTTAAAATGGAAGATTTCTATAGAAATCAATCACAGAACCCCCAGAAACTAAGGATAGAGCCTCAATCTTCCTACCATACAAAAATCCAGAGACATTTCAGCTTGACAAAGGTACAGCAGGCTTGTTGAACAAGAGCCTACCCAAATCAGAATTATCAGGTAAGCAGTTTTAAGAATACTTCATTGAGATTACTGAAAAGAAAAAAAAAAAAAAAAAAAAAAGACTTAGAAAAGAAATTCCACTCAATCCAGTTATTTCCTCTTCTAGATATATCCCTCAAAGAGTTAAGGATATCATATTATAGTGACACATGCATACTCTTGTTCAGAGCAGCACAACTTGTAATAAACAAACATTGGAAGTAGAAGTGCCCTATATATCTATTAACAGATTAATGGATAAGGAAAATGTGGTATTTATATACAGTGAAACACTACTTTGCCATTAAGAAGACTAAACTTGAGTGATTTGTAGGAAAATAGAAATGGATGTACATTTTTTTTTTTTTTTTTTGGTGGAACTGGGGATTGAACTCAGGCCCTTGAGCTTGCCAAGCAAGTGCTTATTCTACTGAGCTATCTCCCCAGCCCAATGGATGCACACTGAGACCATAATATTACATAAAACAAATCAAACACAAGCAAAAATGTTACATGGTTGCCGTGATGAGAAACCTCAAGTATACATTACGTAAAGGAGATAACACAGAAAAGGAGTGAGATCCCCTGAAAATGGGAAGTGGAACTAGAGATAAAGGAGGGAGCTCGAAAAAAGGCCAATGTGGAAGCAAAAAAATAAGATGTGTTGTGTACATGTGCAGATTCCTCATGATGAATGTAGTCATTATACACAGCAAAGGTACACTAATAAACATAAAGAAATATTTCACTGGGCAAGTAGAATCACTCTTGCAATAAATGAAAAAGACAATCTAAAAGAAACAGACTTTAGAAGGAAGAAAATAAAATTTTGCCACTGAATGATACATTAAATGTTCCAACTCACTAGGTGGACAATAGAGCAGAATGGAACCAATGAACTTGAAGACAGATCAATAGAACAATAAATTTCAGACAGGGAATTTATATAGATGTAATCTAACAAGTCTTTGCTAGTCCGATCCACTTTGAAGTTGATTTTCTCCCACTGCAGCTGTGGTAAGGAACCTGCAGATGCTCCCACAGGAGAGTTTAAAACTGACTCAGGAAACTCTCAGTTGCATGTACTGGTGGCATCCCACATCAGAGTTTTAGTCAAAGACTTGAAGACAGGCAGGTGACTTCTAGCCAACAGTGTGAGGCATAAAAGCTGCTTCCTTGGGGGCTCAGAGAAAGTCTCCCACCCTGCAGGCATCCTGATCACAAACACAGCTAGAGACAGCAGCTCTTGCTGTGTCTGCTGCCCACAGTCCCGCGTGGCAAGTACTGCTGTGACTCAGGGTTGCATCATAGCTAAGTAGGAATGTACAGACCTTTGTTGGGGACAGCATGCCTTCTGTCCTTGTTTTTCCTGGGATATCTCTGAGGACAAAGCATCATTCCTTGAGGGCTCAGGAAGGCTGGAAATCTGGCTGAATCCAGGTAGAGTCATGTGGCTCCCAAGGGAGAAGCATGTACCCGAGTCATAACCGTGCGCAGGGTTCTAGACATCCTCATGATAGCCTCATAAAACCGGTGCGTAAAGGACTCATCTACTATAACCAGAGGCACTGTTTGTTACATCTCCTAACTACCAGAGGACACAGCCATAGATGTACTGAGGTCATGCTTAGTGCTGTCATTGTCAACTTGGTCACAGAGCATGTGACCACTAAACTTCCTGAACAGACTACAATATGAACTGCACACCACGTGGTTTCAGTCTCAGGGCATATAACTGAGGGAGGGTGCATGATAAAGGCAGCTACTATGTAGACCCCCAGGAAATCACCCAAGTAGATACCCACATCCTAACTTCCAGGAAGACAATTATGTTTCCTCTAACAAGCAAATAGACTGCATTGGAAACAAGTTCTTGGTAGCCATAAAAACCTAAAATTGGATCACCTGAAGTATAGGAATGTCCCGTGGATGAGTCGTCCTAGCTGGATAGGATCATGTGGCATCCTACACCATAAAATTATGCTTCATAGAATGTCAGTGTTTTAGAACAATCATAGGGAAGACTGTTGAGATCGCAGCTACATGGCCAGGTGGACGTGGCCAGCAAGAAGAACAGCAGTCATGGCGCATTTCCCCAGTTGGATCTTACCCTTTGAAACTCATTTTATTTGATTCCCAAGGTCCCAATTTCCAATCACAGAATTCCGGGGAGAGGCCAAGCCAGTACTCGCCATGTTTTCTAATGAGAGAAGACCCAGTTGTTTTCTCATATTGTCTGCAATTTTGAGCCTTACCATTGAAGGCCCAGGAGGCTGAGTTTTTAGCATCAACTTGGAAGCCTAAGATGGCAACTGTAGTAGCCAAGTGGTCTCCTGCCCTGAGGATGTGTTCACCCAAAAAGCTTATTGGCCAAACAATGTGCATGATAAGAGTTCTGAGCCTAAATGTCAAACGAGGATTGAAACAGGGATTCTAAGCTATATATCACATGTTCTGAAATTAAACTGATCTTGTCAATAATAATAAAGAGGAAAGAGAGTTAAAACTTTGATCTCCAGAAAAGTTGATCTTACACGGTCATATCTTAGAAATCAGAGAAACTATCCGGGCCTAAAAACTGCATACATAGTTCTGACTCCTGTGATTCTACCCGGGTGCTCCTTGTCTGTGAGTCTGACCCATTGATGTCAGCTCTTTCTTTGTGCTATAGTTCTATAATTGCCAAGCTGCCTTAGCTTTGCATTCCCAGAATACCTCATATGGACAGGACCCTGGGGCAGCTGAGAGACTTAGAAGGCTGCAGAAACTCATGACTGTGAGTGTCCTGCCACCTCTCTGTTCTACTTTGCATTAAACTCCTGTATAAGGTACCCATATTATTACTCATGTTAAGCATTTCTTGAAAGAACTTCCCTTGTCTCCAATTATAGGTTAGGCAGGTATCTACATTCCAGAATATTTTATCTTCTTTCAATTCTTCTTTGGAGAAATGTGGCCCCTACTTTATCACTTGGACTTCAGAGAAATGAAGCTGATGTGTTATAGGAAAGCCACAGTCAGAGATTCTTCCCAACTTCACAAAACAGAAGGGATGAGTCACATGCACCACCGCTTTTGAATACAAAACAGGAGTTGAGGAGACAGCACCTTGGTTTCTGCCTGCCACACCTTCATGTTTGAGTCCTGCAGTAGAAACAGCATCAACTCAGAATGTAACAGGAGACGCCGTAATCGGGAGCAAAGTGGCTTCTCCTCCATGAAGGCTGGGTAGAGAGATTCCCTCCTGGCTTCGTGGGAAGTCAGTGTCAACAGCTATTTAATACACAATGGCTCCACTTGGCCCATCCTCCTGTGTTGTTTTGGTCATTGGCAGTTACAATAGGACTGCAGTCTGCGAAGCCGAAGAGCTCTATCTCTCCTGAGACAAAATGACTTTCAAGGTATTGTTCTTCAGACCAGACAGTCTGAATGTGTGTGTGAATTTTTGTTATGAGAAATAATATTATTTGATGTTACAGGAGGGATTACCCACTCAGCTGAAATCCCCTGAGAGTATGAGGAGTGACGTCTATTTTATGAGTGTCAGCTTGGGGAAGCCTGAGTTCTACAGAGAATCTCAAGTTTCTTTAGTGATTTATCCTATGACCCAAAAATCCCATGGTTACCTGCAGGCCCTTAACTACTTTGATTTGAGGACACACGGTCACAGAATTTAAGCCACATGGTTTAAGGAGCCTCATATCCTAGCACATTGGCTTAGTTGTCTACATAAAGTTTTAATTTTCATAGTTGTTGCCATACAATATTAGCACCCGGATGAAAACTTCCTTTCAAGTATTGTTTATTAGAAAATGTCTCAACATTCTTTTTCAGAATATCAGGTAAATACATCTCAGTGCAAAGAAAGTTAGTCTCAGCTTGACAACCTCCCCTCTGGGGCTCCTACAAACTGTGCTGCTTCCCAAGATGGCGTTTGCCTTTGATGTTTAATCTTTGCATGAGTCTTCTTCTGTCCACCTGCAATGTTACTGAAATTCTGTTTGTTCTCCATTTGTAGGCACAGACGGATGTGAGAGGCAGTGGTTTCTCCAAATGCTCAGAGTAAATTATCGGCTGACTTACTGGAAGAATAGATGAAGTGATCCACCTGTCCTTCCCATGCTTGAGGGTGGCTGTCTCAGGCAGGTGCACTGTCTTTACCAGCAGCAGCACAGGGGACTCAGAGCAGAAGTGGATGGCGCCAATAGCAGTGGCTGTGTAGTGGTTCCAGGGAGGAACATTTCCTGCTGAAGCTTCACTGTCATCTCATAGTGTGATTCTGGGATTCTTAGCCAGTTTTCTTCTCAAATACATTGGAGATTAATTGAAGAAGAAGGCCTACTGGGCCTATCGTGCCTATACTGAAACCCAGTGAGTAAGCCTTCTGCCCAGGTAGGGAGTGGGCTTCAGGCTGTCTGAAGGCTTCACCCTGAGCCTGTGACCTTCAGGACAGAGTCTAGAAGAGAGGACAGTTCTCAAAAGATAGTGGCATCTTGGCAAAGACCACACATCAGCTCTGAAACTCAGTGAGAGAAAGGAATATTTAACACAAATCCAGTGACAGGCAAGGACCTTGGGAAAGGATGAGATACACAGTTCCTGGGTTTAAGGGAAAATGCTCTCCTTTCATCATATGGCCTAAATGCCAGTGTAGAGGGCTTGTTCACAGTTATGGTTTCTACATAGGGGTCCCTCCAAACCCTCATGTAGTCATAGGCAAGACTTTTGGCAGGTGACTCAGTTACAGGAGCATTAGAACAGACTTGCTATTAGGAAGTGGCCCCTCCTTGAAAGAGGGAGTCAGAGTGCGTATGACTTGGAAGGCTATCATTCCAGTCACAGCTCCTCGCTTCTCAAATATGAGGGGAAAGCACATTCAGTTTATCCATGGGGTTAATATTATTTGGATTAACCTTCAAGGTCAAAACAGGAGTCTTGGAGAATTTTTATTCCCCATTTACTGTGACAGGATTTTAAATCCTTAGATGATAAGGTACATGTACCAACCACTTTAGCTTCTTCAGGTTATCTAGCCTTTCACATTAATACTGCTCCCTTGTACTTTCTTCCTAAAAAAATATCCTATAGCCATCTGTGGTCCTTGATAGAAGTGAAAGAGTGGGGGAATGGAAGAGATTAAAGCTATTGAACCACTTAAGTTATTGATTTAGTCGTTCTGAACTTCCCCTATTTAGCACATTTTAATTTCTGCTAGTGATGCTAAGATTTGGATGGCATGTATTTGATATTACTGGGGTGACTCTAGATTTGGAATATACTCTAACTTGGGGTTTGCAAGAGGAAAACCACTGTGGTTCTCTGAAATTGTTTTTCCCCAGACCATATGGTCACCGGCTGTTTGGTTTTGTTAGTTTTAGGAATTTTGTGTCTTAATTTCAACTGCCAGCTCTCATTTAGACACTCCTGGCTCCAGAAATGAGGAGTCAGAGAACTGAAAACTCATTAGGTTTTTTTTCCCCCAAAGTATTCTCTTTACTCCTGTCTTAGTTACTTCTCCCTCATTGCTGCGACAAAGTACCTGATGCCCAAAATTCAGAAAGGAAAGGTTTACTTAGCTCATAGTTAGTGGAGGCTTCAGCTCATACTCAGCTGGCTCCAAGGGAGAGTGGAACGTGGCAGAGAGTGGCAGTTGGTTACAGTGGAAGACAGCAAAGAGCAGAGGGAGGAGGGGAATCTGCAGCAGCCAGTAAGTCTCCCTTCCACCCCGATACTGCATTCAGGCTAGCCTCCCTAGGGCAGGTGTAGCACTCACACCCACGATCCTCACACTGGATCACAAATTAATCACATACTCTACAAATCTACCACAATGACTGCACCCCTCACCCTTCCCAAAGGCACACTAATGCTTGTAGAGTGACACTACACTGTGAGACCGTCATTGTCACAGCAGTCTTATGATCAGAGATCTACTGGAAAGGTGATCAATTTTCATACCATGAAAATCAGCCTCAAGGGGTATAAACACATTTACCTAGAATCAATGATCATTCGTCTCCCAAGATGGCTCAGCAGCACATAGGTTCAGATGATATTATTACGCTTCCTGCTTATCAGATAGAAGACAATCATTAGGAGATACTAGCCTACCAGGGCAGGCTGAGAGGTGATGAAAGCTCTTTAGTAACTGAGCCTTGGTAAAAAGGCTAGTAATGAATGTTCAGATTTATTTAAAATAGATGAGCTAGCAGTCCCTACGGTCCATTTCAGGAAGCCTCTGTGATCCCTACTTTTTGTGACCAATTGATTTGACTAAGCCCACTGGGGTGAGAGAAGCGTGCTTAAGGCTTGATGTCTAGGAGAATACCTGTACTTGTTTTACACAGCCATGACCTCAGCACCAAAGTTCCCTGTCATCTGGGCAGCCCCTGGGCCACCCTTTCCCCCAAGGCACAGGGTGCTGATCTAACCATAGACTACTGTGTTGAATTGCATGGTATCTGTCCCAGACTGAACACTCATAGGAGCCCTGTTATTCTGTAGTACATCTCTTCGTCCCCCATAGTACATCTTAACTGAATGCATCTCTTCAGGGACACAGCTTTACAAACATTTTATGTGACCTGATTTTCCAAACTTTTACCTAACTTTGTCTCATCAGGACTTTTTTCTACCACAGCTAGAATACAGGTCACTCATTCAGGTCTGCAGAACTGAAATCTCAAGCTCAATAATATAACGACCAGGTTTTGGACTTTCCATTGTTCTACTTACTGTAGAGGACAATTACGTGGGCTATATGCCAGCACTAAGGCACCGTTAGTCTCACATCCAACTTCCTCAGTTGCTACTTAGAGCTGCATACCAGTGCCATGTTAGGTTTCATATATTTGGAAAGTTGTAATGATCAGGTCAGCAATAGAGTCCCCAATACAAGAATATCTCAAATGCAGAAGATAGGACTTGACTTGGTACCAGCAACCTGCATTATTAACCCCAATGGATCTCACTAGACAGGAACAAGACGAGCAGCAAGGCTTGGTTGATGCCCATGCTGTGCTCACATGATTCACCAAACAGAGCTTAAGGTCAGCAAGAAGAACTTTTATAAGATCTCCAGTTTAGTATCTGCCATTCAGTGTCACACTTAGTGACCAGCACTGCCAATACCTGCTTGCAAGTCAGAGGAACAGTAATGCTCCTATGTTTCTGGGGGCATCCTCATAGGCCCCTGCCCTTACATAGGGCTACTTCCTCAGAGTTCCCCACAGGACTGGAACTCCAGCTCATGGGAAGGCCATGGTCACTTTCCATCACCTGTTGCTTACTCACTCACTGTGACTACCCGTTGGCACTGGAGCGCTTATTCTAAGTTTTGCCAACTTTATTATCTGCATTCATTATGAGCTTCAATATCACAAATAAAATCCATATTTTCTTACAGAGTTGACTAAAGCCCAGGATCATAAGCCACAAAACACAATTATGAAAGGCCCATGAGTGACTTATAATATCCTTTTAGTGTGTTTTAAACATCAAGATCAGACCAGATGTGTGTGTGTGTTTAATAAATGGAGTACTACTTGACCACAAAGAAGGATACATTTCAGACATTTGTAGCTAAATGAAACAACAATCATTTTTAGTTTTTTAAATTTTATTAATTTTAATGGGAAAGAAATAGCAATGGGACAGTTTCAAAACAGATTAGTGGGACAGTTACAACCATTAATTCATTGCATATTGTTGTCTTCATAGTAGTTATTCAGAGTATTAGACGCAAACATTGTCTAAAAACACTACCATATAAGTGCATCTTAGTAGTTATTGAGAGTATAAGATGCATCTTGTCTAAACACTATCAGTACAAATCTTTCTTCTCATTGAACTAAGAGAAAGTAGCTATATATCTATCTTATTTTTTCACTAAAAATGATTCTTCATTTATATCCCGTTTTTGTGTTGTTTTGTCAGAGTTGAGTGTTCCATTGTCATTCAAATATTGTAGGTGTATGAATTCAGCAAAATAACCCAATATAGTCCAATAGTCTATAATAGTAGTGGGTTATCAGCAAAACTGGCAATGTCAGAAGTTGTTGACAACTCAGTGTATTAATATGGCTTTACTTTTTATACCTCATGGTTAGATTTTTTTCTGCTGGTTGTTTAAGACTAAGATAAAACAACACCTATGTAACCAAAAATGCAACTTTTGTATCTGACAAGGTCAGTTACATCCCCTTAGGATTTACCCTGAAACCATGTATAGTGCTTTGTAGTACTATTGTCAGTGTCAGCCATCTGGATGAGTCATGGCCATTGCTTAACCAGTTTGCTTTCTATGAAGGCCTGAGAGAATGTTTTCTCTCTAAGTAATTCTCCTTAGGCACACTATACATCATTGATCACTGTCTTCTGTGGCTCTATAATCTCCTTGATCAGAAAATTTGGGACATCACTGAGTTATATGATGTTATAGTACAGGTTCTCTTATGTCCAGAGTGCTCACCGACTTTGAAGGACTGGAGCCAAAATACTGGCTATCCTTGTAGTCCTTTTGTAATTTCTGGTCTGCAAAGTTAAGTTGTTAACCCTCCAAAAGAGAAAATTAATGATATTATTACCCTGTAACACAGGCACTTGAGCTTAACATCACTATCTTTCTGAATACCAAACACTTTAAACATATCATGGAACAATAATTGATATTTTAAACTTTCTATTTCTAACAATAATTGATATTTTAAACTTTAAATCCCTCTAGAATGTGAAAAAATTACACATTTTTATGCAGAAACTTAGGAATCTAACTATATACAAAATTGTAGCAGAACAATCCTATGGCATTTTTTCCTTGTCCCTTATTCTGTTTTATTACCTTTTTTAAGCAAACATTTACTTGAGAAAGAGTATAGCAATAATTGATATGACATGAGAAGCAGTAAACATTTAGGAGATCAGAATGACAGGTATTCCAAGCATGGTTTTAGCATTACATATTCCTATCCTTAGTGTAGATGCTTAGTTGACCTATATTAGCATATAGAGCTAGTCAGGGTGTGAATTCTGCCAATTAACTGGTAGTTTCAAAAACCTGATGGAGATTTTTAGGACCATTGTCTTAACCATCCTGTGTATATAAGTGCATGGTTTTGTCCCCTCCATGTTTCCTAACTTTTCTCCTTCTCTCTCTTTGTTGTATAATCCTTAAGTCCTCACTTTCCATTTAACTGTGTTATACCTTTCCCTTTTTATTTCTTCTTTAGGGTTCTTATGCTAGAAAGACTGTATAATATTTATACATGTGGATGAAACAACAGTTTTTGAGTCAAATAAATTAGACAGGCATGTGTAAGTATAACATGCCTCCAGTGGGAGAAATTACTTTCTGTACAACAGAAAGTAATTGTTCAGAGGGAAAGGAGAATTGGTAGGGGGAGGGAGGGTGGAAAGGGAAATTAAAAAAAAAAAGAAAAAGGATAAAATGGAAGCAAAGCTTTGTAAAGAAAGAAGGGAATGGGAGGAAGAGAGAATGGGGAAAAAAGTGAAACTAAGATATACCATGTACAGGTACAAATTCTCTAATATGAATGTGATAATTAAGTACCTATAATTGCACCAATGCACTTAATTTAAAAAATAAAAGAGAAGTCCTGGAACCTATAGTATGGGGGCACTGAGATACAATTGGGCCTGAATGAATTAGATGTAAATCTATAATTTTTTTTTTTTTTTGCTGGACCGGGGTTCAAACTCACGACCTTGCACTTGCCAGGCAGGCACTTGTGCCTTGAAGCTATCTCCCCAGCCCCCTGTAAGTCTAAAGCTACAGAGACCCTAGCAAGTCATGAATTGAAAACTTCAGGAAAAGTCATTTACTCTTGTTCATCTAGCTTCCATTTGGCTTCTGGTTTGAACTCCTCAGAGCCTTTTAAGAAGCATTATCTAGAGTTTGTCTGCTCAAAGCCTACCTTAAGAAGTGGTTCTCATGTTGGAAGAAATAGCCTTAAAATACCAGCCACAAGGCACAGTAGAGCCTGGGTCTGTGACATCCTTCTCCAAGCCATGTACCTGCTGTGGCTCCAGGTTCTTGCAAGCCCTTAGGTGGGAGGCCCTAAATATCTTTAACTTTAACTATGTCATGTAAGACCTACTGTTCAAGATTTTTGCAATTAACTTTTACACCAAAGAGTCCCCGAGATGAAGAGGGACACATCAACTCTCATATTAGGAGATCAAATTTGCTTACTTTTTTTTTCCTTCTGAGCCAGCACAGACAGCCTTTGGAATGAACAGTTAAAAGGTTTATTTTCTGGGGGTTAGCCTGTCCTCTGTGAATTCACTGATTCCTAACTCAAATACAAGTGCCACCTGAGCTCTGCAGCCCTTTGCCGGATGGCGCCCAGATGGCTCCCATCAGGTCCCCAGTGAGGCCAGCCTCCCTGCCACGCTCCTCATATTCAGTGAATGGCCTCTGTGTATCAGACCACACATATCATGTGATGGGGCCAGGGGTGGGCAGCCAGGAACAACGTAAGGTGACCAACCCTGTGCCTACAAACTCACCCAAAATATTCTCAGAACTATACAGGACAACTCTAACACCAACCTAAAACAAAGAGAAGTATATATACTGTTACTTCACCTAAGGTTACAAACTGCTATCCACTGCCTGTGCCCTAATACTGTTTGAGAATGGCTGAGAGCAAAAGACCTCATGATGACTTTTTAGCATAACAGAATCCACAATAGATGGCAGAGACCAGAACTCAGGGTCAGGCTGTGGCCAGTACAGATTCTTCTAAGCACATGAATTATTCTGCAACATCCTGAAGACCTCAAAATTTAAGATACTGTGTGCCATTATTTAAGGTAGGCAAGAAAGAAGTAACTATTCAGTTGCTGCCTGGAATTCAAGTGCAGAGGCCTTTCCTGGTCCTGAGCTTCCTGATTCTCCATGACTCAGCTCACTTAGCTCCTGGCATCCAGGACTTCAGTCCACAGATTGAGCAGTAAGTCTACATCATTTTACCTGCTGGCAGGCACGTTACTTTGGAAAATTTCTGATTAGACATTCTCTCCTATCTAAAGGTAGACATGATGTGCTTGTCTCTGCCAAATGTACAAAAGAAAGATGGAAGTGAGAGAAATGTGTGAGTGAATGCTGAGAAATCAGGGTCAGTTCTTGGTGACACAAAGGGTAACTATGGAAGCATCACGACTGACAAGGCACATCAAAACCCTGCTGCGTTAGTAAGAGATGCTGTTGTTCTATGCCAAGCTGAGCCTTTGGAAAAAGTCTGGCCTTTATTGAACTTACAGAAAAACTCTAGCTTTACAGCTTGTGCTTGCTAAATTTTGTACCCAGGTGGCACTACGGGAGACAGTAGGCAGCCTTGCCCCTGTCACGAATCTGGGAGACAGGTTCACAAGGACTTCCAGACGGCCTCTCCCTCCAAGAGCATCAGGTCCAGTCTGACTAGTAGGAAGGCCTAAGGGCCTGAGCCCAAATTTGTTATTCCCTGTCCAGGGAAGGAACCAATGGCTTCAACTTCAGGAAAAGTTGCCTGTGGCAAGATTCTCACCTGTCTCAGTTCTGTTGTCTTCCTCGGAGCTCAGATGGGTCAAGTGACCAAAAGATTGCTCAGGAGATGACAGGGCGGGTGTGAGAAGCTTCAGGAGGTGTTGGATGCGGTGGTGTGAAGATGGTGCCATGCCCACGTTCACACTACAGCAGCTTCTTGCCTGTTGAGCAAGAGGGGAGCAGTGTGAAGGTGCTGAATGTGTGTCTCACATCCCACCAGAGAGGCCCAAGGTAGCCTTTAACACTTCCTGCCACCTTCCTTTTGTGTTTATGTTACTGTTACAGCCAACACACCTTGATTTTAATAGCTTTGCTGCAGGCATCTCTACCTAGGGCCTTGACAAGATTTCCCAGCTTTTGAGTCACATGTTTTGCAGCAGCCCGGCCTCTATGGCTTTTGTGATGAGTAGACATTATCTCATTATCCTCTCTGAGGTGGGGTCCTCAGGAACCTGAGTCAGGTCCTTTTAGTTCATTTGATTTGGGCAAAATAGCAAAAGCTTTACCAAAGATCCTTAGGAGTGACCTGTATTCTAGCTGCTGTAGCAGAAAAAATCCTGATGAGACAAAGTTAGGTAAAAGTTTGGAAAATCAGGTCACATAAAATGTTTGTAAAGCTGTGTCCCTGAAGAGATGCATTCAGTTAAGATGTACTATGGGGGACGAAGAGATGTACTACAGAATAACAGGGCTCCTATGAGTGTTCAGTCTGGGACAGATACCATGTAATTCAACACAGTAGTCTATGGTTAGATCAGCACCCTGTGCCTTGGGGGAAAGGGTGGCCCAGGGGCTGCGCAGATGACAGGGAACTTTGGTGCTGAGGTCATGGCTGTGTAAAACAAGTACAGGTGTTGTCCTAGACATCAAGCCTTAAGCACTCTTCTCTCACCCTAGTGGGCTTAGTCAAATCAATTGGTCACAAAAAGTAGGGATCACAGTCTTCCTGAAATGGACTGTAGGGACTGCTAGCCCATCTATTTTAAATAAATCTGAACATTCATTACTAACCTTTTTACCAAGGCTGTTACTAAAGAGCTTTCATCACCTCTCAGCCTGCCCTGGTAGGCTAGTATATCCTGATGATTGTCTTCTATCTGATAAGCAGGAAGCGTAACAATATCATCCGAACATATGAGTACTTGTGTTGCTGAGTAAACTTGGGAGACAAATGATCATTAATTCTAGGTAAATGTGTTTATACCCTCTGAAGATGATTTTCATGATATGAAAGTTGATCACCTTTCCAGTAGATCTCTGATCATAAGACTGCTGTGACAATGACGGTTTCACAGTGTAGTGTCACTCTACAAGCATTAGTGTGCCTTTGGGAAGGGTGAGGGGTGCTGTAGTTTGTGTCTAGTTGCCCCCCCCCCAAGCCTGATGCAGTCATTGTGGTGGATTTGTAGAGTATGTGACTATTTTGTGATCCAATGTGGGAATCATGGGTGTGAGCGCTTGTTGTAGTTACTCTTCTCTTGTTGCTGGGACAAATACCCAACACCCAAAATGAAGGAAGGAAATGTTTATTAGCTCACAGTTACTGGAGGTTTCAGTCCATATTCGGCTGGCCCAAGGCTGAGTGGAACAGGGCAGACAGCATCCAGGTCATGGTGGTGGAACAGCAACAATCATGACAGAGGCAACTGACCAACCAGGGGAGCAGAGAACAGCAGCTTAGTCTGTCTCTCTGTCTCTCTTTACATTACATTCAGGCTCTCCACCCAAGCCTATCCTTCTTAGGCTACATCCATAATTTCAGAAGTACTTAAAACACATAATGCCAGGGATGATGAATCAAGTCTAACTCTAGATCAGTACTAAATCACATAATCCTGGTGACTCATGAGTCAAGTCTCAATCTATAGAAGTCCCCACCCCATGACTGCATGAGGCTTTGGGGGGACAACTAGACATAAACCATAACAGTGCTATATACACCCTAGGGAAGGTAGCCTGAATACAATCTGGGAGGAGAAAGGAGGCTTACTGGCTGCTGCAGATGCCACTCCTGCCTCTGTTCTTTGCTGTTTTCCCCTGTCATTTTTCCTAGGAAGCAAAAAGAATTCCTCATGCTAAGAAGAGTTCTCAGGAAGAAGGCTTTGACAGCTACAGGAAGAAATAGTTCCTCTCACTGAGCCATAGATACTCCAGGAAAGCTGGAGCTACCATCTCCTGGGGATGGGGGGGGAAGAGAGACACAGAGAGACAGAGACAGAGAGACACAGAGAGAGACAGAGAAAGAGAGACAGAGAGACAGAGAGACAGAGACAGACAGAGAGAATATGAAGCATCTTCAGGAAGGAGCCAGGAAAAGAGCTAATCTCATAAACAAATACACGCATTCATTACCACTCCAGTGTGACCCAGAGGCACAAACCCAAGGGCTGTGGTAGCATCACTTCCAGAGCACAGCTCCCAGCAGAGCTCAACACTGGCCAGCATGACAGTAAGAGAAGGACAAACTTTTAGCACCCTTTGTGTTTCACAACCCACTAACTCATACTATATTTACCGGGCTCATTGTGCCTCCTCTGCCCTCTGTTGACAAAGCCTGAGGAGAGCGGTGGTGTGCATGTTGTGAGCATGGGAAGGGGAGCCTTGCGAACAGTGCTTGGGGGCTCATAGCTCATTCCAAGCAAGAACGCTATTTGTGAGGGACAGCCAAGTGGGAGGGTAGGAGGGTCACAAGCTCTGAACCCAGACTCTCCAGGTGTTGGCTTTGAAGCTTCTGCACAGTACAATTTTTTTTGGGGGGGGCTGGTCACATGGCAGAAGAGGACATATGGTCTCCCTGGGGCTAGAGCAGTCTCTGTGGAATGAGGGCTTGTATTGGCAGCATGAAGCCAGAAGAATGCGGACAGGTAGCTGTTACGGGAATTCTGCTGCAGTGGCGACACAAGGGTTTCTAAACTTCTTAGAATTAAAAAATTATCTTAGGTATATAAGTGCACGGTTTTACCCATGCCATGTTTTCTAACTTTTCAGCTTGATGTCTCTTCATTGTTTAATCCTTAAGTTCTTGATTTCCATTTAGCGGTGTTATGCCTTTCCATTTTTATTTCTTCTTTTGAGTTCTTAAACTAGAGAGAATATATGATATTAACTCATGCAGGTCTGCTTTATTTCACTTATGAATACATGGTGCTAAGAATATCCTACAGGTTTTTGACACTGAGGGTAGAAATGTGTAATACTAAAACCATGCTTGGAATGCCTGTCATTCTGGTCTTTTAGACGAGTGCTGCTTCTAATGTGACTTCAATTATTGCCATACTCTCAGGTAAATGTTTGTTTAAAACAAGACAATACACAAATAAGTGTAATAAAAGAGAATAAGAGACGAGGCAAAACGCCATAGGATTGACCTGCTACAATTTTGTATATGGTTAGCTTTCTAAATTGGTGAACTGTGAGCTAAATAAACCTTTCCTTCCTTCATTTTGAGTGTCAAGTGTTTGTACCATCAGCGAGTAAAATGTAACCAAAATACACATGTAGATTTGGTTTATTTCATTTATGAGTATATCTGGTCCCAAAATTCAAAGATGCAATCCAGAAATGGGCATCTGAGATGAACACACACTTCTCAGAGAAAGAAATTCAACAAGCCCCTGTATACATGAAGAAATACTCCACATTGCTAGCCATTTGTGAAATGCAAATTAAAACAACACTTAGATACCATCTCACCTCAGAAAGAATGGCTACCATAAAGAAATCAACCAACAACAAATGTTGGAGTGGCTGCAGGGAAAAAGGAACCCTTCTCCACTGCTGGTGGGAATGCAGACTGGTGCAACCATTATGGAAAGCAGTATGGAGACTGCTTAACAAACTAGAACTGGAAATTCCATTTAATCCAGCTATTCACCTACTGAGCATTTTCCCAGAAGAACTGAAAACATTATATCATAGTGATATCTGTGTACCTATGTTTATAGCAGCACAATTTGTGATAGACAATCCTGGAAACAACCAAAATGCCCATCATCTGAAGAATGGTTGAAAAAGACTGGTATTTTCATAAAATGGAATATTACTCAGCTATAAGGAATGACAAACTAGAAGACTTCATGTATAAATGGATGTATCTTGAACATATACTCACAAGTGAAATAAACCAGACCTACATATGCAAATATCATAGAGTCTCCCTAGTGTAAGAACTCAAAAGAATAAATAAATAAATAAATAAATAAATAAATAAATAAATAAGTTTTAGGCAGTGCCAGGAATCAATCTCAGGACCTTGTGTTTTCTGCATCTTCAATCCCTATACTTTTTTTTAGGAGAGTGACTTAAATACAAAATGCATTTGGAAGAGTTAAAATAAATTAAATTTTTTGAAAATGCTAATATTTAATTGTTTGATCAATCTTACACACCTATAGCTATTAATCTAAACTGATTTGATGATGAAAATATGTAATATAACCATTGTTAAATATTTCTAGTTTTGAAATTTTGTATTATATGTACTCTTATTGTTACTGTTTTTTCTTTCTTTGTTTCTGCTATTTTTACTCTTTAAAATAAAGTTGAACCTATGAAAAATGGACTGCATTGGAAGATACAGAAGTAAATGCAAACACACTCAGCCACCTTATCTTTAACAAAAGGGCCTAATGTGTGTATTGGAAGAAACATAGCCTCTTTAACAAATGGTGCTGGAAAAACTGGCTCTCCACACGTTGAAAACTAAAATTTGACATAGGTCTATTGACATGCACTAAACTAAAGTCAAAATGGATCAAAGATCTAAATATTAAAACAAAAACACTAAATCTCCTGGAAGAGAAAGTAGGAGGAAATCTCAAAGACATTGGGGTAGGCAAGGAGTTCAAGGACAAAAATAAAAATGCAAGTTTGTCACTTGAAAAAATCAACAACTCCAACCTCCTCTTGCTGAGAAAGTTTTGCATGTCAAAAAAAATTAAGAACAGAATACAAAGATATCCCACTCATTTTGAAAAAAAAATTTAAGTAGTATGTATTCAGACAAAGTTATTCTATCTAGAACTTATAAAGAACTAAAGAACATTAGATTCAAAAATTCTGAGTCAATCCAGCAATGGGCATACAAAACGAACACACACTTCCCAGTGAAATAAATACCTCAAGCTTATGAATACATGAAGGAATGCTCCACATCACTAGCCATCCATGAAATACCAATTTAATGGGGCTGGTGGGATAGCTCAGTGGTCTAAAGCACCTGCTTAGGAAAGCTTAGGTGGTGGCAGGGACCGCGGCTGGATACCCAGCACTACATGCTGTGCCAGCCCCGCCCCCAGAGCAGGCAGAGCCGGCCACTAAATAAATAAATAAATAAATAAATAAATAAAATTTGAAAAAAAGAAATACAAATTTAAAAAACACTTAGATACCATCTCACCCCAGACAACAGGCTTTTGTAAAGAAATCAACCAACAACAAATGTTGCAGAGGCTGTGGAGAAAAAAGAACACTTTTCCACTGCTGGTGGGAATTCAAACTGGTTCAACCACTATGAAAATCATTGCTGAGACTCAAAAGACTGTAACTGGAAATCCCACTCAATCCAGCTATCCCCCTACTGGGAATTTTCCCAGAAGAACTGAAAACATGATGTCATAGTGATGTCTGTGTTCCTATGTTTGCAGCAGCACAATTTATAATAGCCAACTCTCTGAAACAACCAAAATGCCAGTTACAGGAAAGTGGTTGAGAAAGGTGTGGTGTTTTTATACAATGGAATATTACTCAGCTATAAAGAATGATAAACTTGAAGCCTTCATATATAAATGAATACATTTTGCACATATACTCAAGTGAAATCAAGCAGACCTACATGTGTACATATCATATAGTCTCTCTAGAAATATTGTGAATGGTGGATTGTTATACTATTTGTACACTTGCATGCTACATCACTTTTTGAAGCAGAATGAGAGATTTTATATTTAAGGAAATTAGTGAATCATTCTTTCCTAAAAGTTGATCAGTTATTGTCTTCTGCATACTTTGTAAATTTAAGTCTCTGTAATGAAACAAAACTCTAAAATGAAATATTATTTTTAAAAAGTAATACAATTATAAAAATAAATAAAAATTATCTTAGGTAACCCCAACTCCATCCGTTTCTCAATTGTATTTTAATTTTATATAAGAAGATTGGGGATTTTTAAATTGAGATTTTTTTGAATGTATATTTCTGAGGATTTGTTTATTTACCAACTCCCTGATCATGCCCATGAAAATTATCTTTTAAAAGCTGAATTGGTCCTTATTTAAGAAGTTAAATGTCAGAGTTTTTACTGTTAGAGTTGCAGAGTATAAAAGGAATGTGATCCTAAAATCAGAGTATAAAAAGTTAGAGTTAAGCTTTTGAAGTATGAATTGTACAGCATGTGTAGGTTTGTTTGTTTCATTTTATCTGTCCTCTTGACTGAGAAATGCAGTGAGCTTGATGAGTGAAAATAGTTTTTGCTCCAGTCACCAGCATTATTTATGCATTTACGACTCTATTTTATAAGAAATAGCAATGTGACAGTTTCAAACCATGTTAATAGTGTATTTCCAGTATTTGATACAATGCATATTGTTGTCTTCCTAGTAGTTATACAGAGCACAGGGTATAGATATGTTAATTTTTCTAATCGTTATTGGTAGAAAAAATTTATTCTCACTGAACTAAGAGAAAGCAGTTGTATACATAATGTAATGTTCCATAATCTCAGTGGATTTTTGGCAAAACTGGCAATGATGGAAGCTGTTGATTTAAGCCTTTTACAGCTCATCATACTAATCTAGCTTTACATTTTATGCCTCATGGTTAAACTTTGCTACTGAATAGTTAAGTGCAAGTTGAAAAAGACCTGCATAGCAAAACATCTAACTTTTGTATTTCCTTAGGTCCATCAAATCCCCTCAGGATTTACTTTGAAATCATGTACAGTGCTTTGTAGAACTGTTGTCAGTATCAGCTATCTGGTTGAGTTACGGCCATTGCTTGATCAATTTGCTCTCTGTGAAAGCCTGAGAGAATGTTTTCTCTCTAAGTGACTTTCCTTAGGTACACTATATATCTTCAATTCCTTTCCTCTGTAGTCCCATAATCTCCTTGAATAGAAAATTTGGGAAACCACTGAGTTATAGAATGTTATAGCACAGATTCTCTTATGTCCTTAGTTGTCACTGACCTTGAAGGGCTAGGGCCAAAACATTGGGTATCTTTGTAGCCCTTCTTTTTCTCCAATATTTGGTCTGTAAAGTTATATTCTACTCTCTATAAGAAAAGCTTAGTGATACTATTACTTTATAACATATGTTTAACATCACTGTCTTTCTAAGTATCAAATATCTTAGACTTAATCTGGAACTGGTATCACCTATCAGTCATTGATATTCTAATAAATCCTTATAGAATGTGATAAAAGCAGTTTCATATTTTATACAGGAATTTACAAATCTAAGCATACAAAAAAATTGTAGCCTGTCAATCCTTCGGTATTTTTCCAGAATGACAGGCATCGGCTTTAGAGTTAAATCAAAACATCTCCAATGTTACTCCATTTCCAGCATCTCTCTTGAATACATGTGTTGGTGATTTTAGCTGAAAAACAGGAAACCCTTAAACTTACAGAATCTACCTTACCTGTTTTCCATGACTTACATGTAATGGTTTGCCTTTAGTTAAAATTCAAAGTAAGTTAATACGTTTCTAAACTAGAAGAGACTGTTCCACTCTTTAAAGTTCTTCGTCTGTTTCTAATCGTCTTTTGAAGTGATTTATGATTGGGGATACCGTGAAATATTGTGTGGCTACCATGCCTTTGGGGACTAAAGTCTGGGCGCACTGTGACGCCTTGGCCCAACTGCCCAGCTGTGCGCTGTGCACAGAGCTGCTTGGACCTGAGCTTTTCCCTTCCCAGATCCCTGCCTCAAACGCCCTGAAGAATGGAAGGTTTGGCTGGCTCTGCTACATCTGCTGCTAAGGAAAGATTTCACCTAGTTTTCAGGACACCCAAGAACTGGGCACACAGAAATAGTCTAGGACTGTGTGGAGCACCCATTCGGCTCTCATGGTTTGTGGCAATCATTTCATAGTGTGTGCACATAGTAAAATATCCCCTTTAATGTAATGAATGCGTTCTGTTTTTATTCTTTGTACCTCCATAAAACTGGAGGGAAACTAAAGGGGCTGTAACTCTCTGTTGTGACATATGATTGGGCTGCAGGATAGCAGTGTTACTTCCACCTTCCTCTCGAACCTCACTATTGATTTTAAAAGCTTAAGCATTAACAGCTGCTGCAGCAGCAGCTGTAGCAATTGCAACCCAAAAACCAATTGATTAATGGTCCAAATTGCCTCACGTAATTTGTGATAATATTTCTTTTGTAGTCCCAGTGCTCTTCCCCATGGGTGACTTTGGTTTACCCATTTGTCTGAAAGAGATTTTTTTTAGTTTTTGCAGTTGGTTCTTTGTTTCTTGTACAGAGGGTGGCTTAACTCCTGTGATCAAAGAATCAATGAATGTCAGGTTAGCAGTCTCAGATCAGGGCATCTCTATGACTTTAGGCATTTATTCCCCACATTTGTTGAGTACCTTTTATATATGGGAAAATGTTATCACTACTGTGAGTAGCAGTGAATGTAATAAACACTAGTCTTTCACAGAACTTACATTTTACCAAGGCAAATAGATCATAAGCAAGTGATATATTTTTCTTGTTTTTCGGTTAGATAGGACTGCAGAGATAAATAAAACAGTGGATTTCTAGGCGTTTGGAGTGTGCATGGGGTGGAAAGCGATGAAAGGAATGGGAGTTTGGAATTAATTAAACAAAGGCGTAAAGAAGTAAACCACTGTATATGTTTAGGGGACAATGATTTAATCAGGTGCAACCATTTGCACATAGCTCCTTGGGTTGCACTGTACAAGCTTTGTTCTAGAAACAATTCCATAGTATTCTGGGGCATCTGAGGGGTACAGCTGGGGAATGAGAGGGAAGAAAACTACTGTGGTGGTATAGGACATGGTCTGATATAGGAGGATATTTTGAGCTCCCGAATTTGAGCTCAAACTGTTTGAGCAAACACTCTGTTTGGGCAACACAGTGAGGCTCCACTTGGGAATGGGGTTAGGGATAAGAAGAGACTAGAGGAAGCGTTAATACCACATATTACAGACCTTTGAAATCCCTGGCCGGGCCTTAGGCTTTTCCTAGGATTTTAAAAAAAAACCTTAGGAGATTTTGTTTTGACATGCAATATGAGATATTCATAAAAGATACTCTACAACCATCGTTCCCATATATACCTGTTTCCTGTGTTTAGTAACCTCCTGTGAGGAAGGCCTATTCCCAACATTCCCAGATCTAATGCATCAGTGACAGTCGCAATCTGTTTTAGCAATGCCTCACGTCAGTTCCCTCAGTTAAATTTGAATTTCAGCTCAACACTGAGTAATTTTTTTAGACTAAGTATGCATTATTCAAAGTGTGTACTTACATTGAGATTATTCATCATTAAGCTGAAATTCCAGTTTAACTGGGCAGCCTGTGTTTTTATTTGCTAGTAAGGTAATCATGTCTCCAGATGATTCTGGCACACACTGGAGTTAGAGAACCATGGTTCTAGAAGCTATTGATGTCTGGCCTGGTGCTGTCTCATGGCCAGAGAAACCGCTCTCAGGTTTTGCACACCCTGACTACTGATGGCTCTCAGCTGTCTCTGAGGACGACTGGTGATTGTTAAACACAAGCACTGTCTACCTCTGGCAAATGGCTGATGCGGATTACAAAAGGCAGAGCCTTCATCCGGGAGAACTGACTGCTGTGTTGTGCAATTTAAGCTGTAAACACCTGCCCCTCTCTGTACCTTGGGAATCAAGCCAAGGCCATCTTTGCTCTATCTTTCTGTTTTCCACTTCTGCTTCCCTCAGTGTCTTACAAATTATTATTTATTATTATTATTACTATTACTATTACAATAGTTACTACATTACTTAATGTTCGTCATAGTTGTTCAGAGTGCAAGATGCAGACATGATTTCTTATCTAAACAATATTAGTACAGATCTTTCTTTTCATTGCCTAAAGGGAAATTAGCTGTATATATAGTCCAATAGTCCATTAGAGTAGTGGATTATCAATTCATCTGGCATTATTGGGGGTTGTTGACTGGAGCTTTTTACAACTCAGCATATGTTATAGTTTATGTCTGGTTGTCTCCCCAAAGCCTCATGCAGTCATCGGGCGGAGACTTCTAGAGTTTGAGGCTTGATTCATGATCCCTGGGCTTATTTATGTGTTTTAGTACTGATGGGATTATGGGTCTAAGTACTTCTGGGATTATGAGTGTAGCCTAAGGCTGATAGGCTGAGGTGGAGAGCCTGAATGGAATACAGAGATAGAGAGACAGACTCAAGCTGTTGCTCTCTGCTCCCTTGGTTGTACTGTTGCCTCTGCTGCCATTGTCGCTGTTCTACCACCATGAACTGCTGCTCTCTGCCATGTGCCTCTCTGCCTTCGAGCCAACCGAAAATGGACTGAAACCTCCAGTAACTGTGAGCTAATAAACCCTTCCTTCCTTCATCCTGAGTGTCGGGTATTTGTCCCAGCAATGAGTAAAAAGTAACTAAGACAGCATATTAATATGGCTTTCATTTTTATACTTCATGATTGATCTTCTCTGCTAGATTGTGAAGACCAAGATAAAGCAAGACCTATGTTACAAAAGTAGCTTTTGCACAGAGTCTTTTTTCCTGTGAACACCCTCTTAATAAAACACAAGCTTCCAAAGTCTCCATCTCAAGCTCCTTATCTAAGGGAACTGGTGTAAGGCAGAGGATCACTTTGGTTTTCTGAAGATAGACCTTGAGGAAAGTATATAAGCAGGGAGATAAGTGCGCACTCTTTGCAAAACTCTAGTGGTGGGAATAGGGTGGTGATGGAGATGGATGGAGGTGATGGATTTACGATAGGCTTGAAAATGCAGCTCACTGGATTTGCTAAAGATGCAAAAGAAGGGTGTTAAGGGTAACCCTAGGATTTTGCCACTCACTGAAGCAGAGGAGAGTAAAATACTTGAGGAGATATTCAGACTTTGCCCAGTAAGTTGCAAGTGCCCTTCAGGCATCTGGGTGGCAATGTTGGCTAAGGAAGAGGATGTAGGCTGGAACATTGTACCCATAAAGCTTTAAGTGGGAGCCCGTGTGCATGTAACTTAAACCAGCTTTCTGCCATACAGACCAGGAGTGTTGAGTGTAAGATGCTGCCTCCCCTATCTTATCTGACTGCAATGGGGGGTGTGATACTCAGGGCTTCCTTCAAGAGAGACCCTACTTCTGCATATTTAATTTAGGCTGTTATTTCCATGCCAGGGCACTGCTCATGTAGCCGTTCCAGCTGGTGTGTTATCCCAGTGAGGACAACAGAGTTATATAGTTTGGCCTGGTATGGCCTCATCTGCAGAGTGGCCTTTGCTCTGGAACACTGTTGGCCAGAATGAGACCTGCCCAGGGCTACACTAAAGTTTCTTTTTATGCCGTTCTAACTCTCCTTTTATGTGTGAGACCTGAAAGTTCCCCAAAACTATTTCTGCTTCTCTATATATTATGCATAGACATTCCCCCCAATAAAATCTGTTGTATGCTTACTTTTCTAGCATCTGCTTTCTTGAGGTCCTAGGAAGTAACACGTGTGTACAAGTGAGTATTTCTTTCATGTATAAACCAATGAATTTCTACAGTTTGAACACACAAACACACACAAACTAGTTGTACACAGATCAAGAGAAAAACTGTGCCAATACCAGAAACATCCCTATGCTTACTTACAGTCTCTGCCTTCCCAAGGTAAGCATTATCCTGACCCAGCACTACCTTGATACTGAACTTGAGAGAGATATTATATGAAAGGGATGTTAGAGACTACATCTCCTAAAAACACATGCAGAGATCGGAATAAATGTTACCAAACTGAACTCAGAAACACAACCACTTGCACCTAATAATGCACCTGCAACTTTGGTGTCTCTTGAAACTGTTCTTCTATCATATATATATATGATATCATATATATATATATCATATATATATATCATATATATATACATATATATATATAATATATATATATATATATATATTTTTTTTTTTTTTTTTTATCAAAGACTTTGAAGACTTTGAAGTCATTCTTACCCACAATTACTTCTTTCAATTCCTGGATTTTACTCTACTCCTATGAAAATCCAGAGTTTAGATGTGAGCTTTCTTGATGTATCATATCAGTTTTATCAGACTGAATCACGGCCACCAGTTACTCAAGAAAACGCTATTCCAGACACAGCTGAAAGTGGATTGGGTAGATATCAAGTTCACAGTCAGCTGACCTCAGATAAGGAGAATTAGCTTTAGTACATCTGACTTAGTTGAAAAATCTTTATGAGAAGACTTATGCCTTACCAGGAAAGATAGACTTCTTCTTCTTGACAGTGTGTCTGTGAGAGCCGCTTGTGTTCTTCTTTATATGTCCTATTTTATAGACTTTTCTGACTTGGCCTCTGAGACCCAACAACAATAATTCTTTTCATTGAAATTTTCCAAAAGCTCCTGGTTGTTGTTGCTTTTATTTGAGAAAAAGTTGTATTCTCAGGACTTTGCTTTAACAACGTGGCATCACGGAGACCGTGAATAATCACAGCCAGTAGGAATCCCTGGCCACCAGTGTTGCCAGGCCAGTGTATGGTTATTCATTGTACATTAACATCCTTGGGTCTTTCCTTCTAGGCAGATTAGGATGTTGGCTGCACCGTTCTCCAGCAGGCCCCTGCAGCCTGATGGTCCCTTGGGCTTCTTGACATCTGTCAAAGCCTTTACAGATGTGCAAAGAGAGATGCAGTTTTGCAATTTCACTCGCTTAGTTCAAGGTTGCTCTTTTGTTCAGTGACCTCTCCCATTCATCATGTCACTTTTGGCTTTTTGCTGAGGCAAAGAAAAAATGTATTCATAAAAAGATGAGTATAAAAGGGACTAGTCTGAGCATGGTAGGTGTGTGTCAGCGAATGGTGATTAATGGTACATTTAATACAATCAATGACAAAGTTATGGATCTTATTATTTCATACTTTCGACTCACTTCAGTTGTTCAGAGGCTCCAGAACATGAATAATGACCTTTTTACAGCTGAAGGGTCTAACCTTTACTTGGCAAATGAGATTGCCTAAAGAATAGTAGGGATAATTTAAGGGACAAAATACAGAATTTTTTAGACTACAGTTGGTGACCCTGAAAGGTGACAAGCTTGTTACTTGTCAGCAATCCCAGACTCACTGAGGACGAGGGTTCTCAGGATATTCTTCTACCTGGCATTTGCATCAACATCTGGCAATGTATGTTTTCCTCACAACTCACTCTGTTGTATTAGGCAAACAATGGGATGTTCTTCGGTCTCAGCTGCCTTCTAAGATGCAGGTCCAGGGTGGATTATTCCTATGTCTCTTCATCCCAGCTAGGAAATTCTCTGATCATAATATTTAAGCATGAAATTTCAGCATCACTTTTCTTATAAAAAAAGGAAAACAGAGTACTGAGAAAATTGTTTTGGCTCATTTGAAAAATGAAGGGTTGGAAAGATTGATGTGTTTGCCCATAAGAAAAAGAAGCTTGGATATAGGGTCTGTAAAGTGTGCCTTTTATGAAATTGTGAATTTTTCAAGAAGAAGAGGTCACATACTTTTGGGGTTGCTGCTTGACAGGAGGGATATGTTATTTATAGTCTATGCCAAGAGTAGGAAAAGCAGTGAGACAGTGGCCAAAAATTCTGCAATACTGTGTACTTTGTTTTGTTCTAACACCCCCAGGCTCCTCTCTTGCCGTGATGGTCACGATGTTCTTTCACCTCGCCATCTGGATCAATCAGCTCTTCCCTGCATCTGAATCTTCTTTCCCACAGTCATGCGCTTTGTCTTGTTGGCTCATACTTTTCTTCTTCAGGTCAAGGAAGAGTTGTTTTATAAAAACAAGCAAACACTTGGAAGTAATGGCATGTGGAGTAAGTGAAATGCTGGATAAGTCTGTAAAGAAAGATATAAATGGGTTTAGGCATTATCATGTACCTTTTGGGAACCAACCTCTCTCTGGTGTGTTTCAAATACATTACCATGCAGTGACTCATGGTGCGGAGTAGTGAATGGTGTCCCCACCTCAAAAACAAGACATTTCTATGCCCTAGTTCTCAGAATATTGTCATATTTGGAAAAAAAAGGTGTTTAAGGATGCAGTTAAGCTCAAGAACTTGAGATAAGATCATCCTCTATTGTCTGAGTGGGTCCTAAGTCCAATGACAAGTCTTCTCACTAGAGTTAGGCAGAGGAGATTTGACAGAGAAAGAAGAGGTATAGGAATGTGACCATCAAAGTAGAAACTGGAATGATACAATCAGAAGCTCAGGAATCACTGTGTGGGGAGGGGTCTTGGGTCACAGTTTTGACATAGATGGCAACGCCTTGATTTCTGACTCTGGTCTCCAGAATTGTAAGAGCATAATTATGTTTTGAACTTCCCAGGGATAATTGTTAAATAAACTCTAAGGTGTGGAGGACCTCCTGAGCAGCTCTCCTTGAAAGAGGAGTAATCGGCTTCATTTTGGCTGAACCTGGCCCTATTTCGTTTTATTGATATGTACAGAGCTGGCTAGGACTTTTCCTTATCCTTTCAATTGGCTTTAAGCAATAAATATTGGTCCAGCTGAGGTGCTGGTGGTAGTCTTTGAAGATCATATGTGTTTTCTCTGATAACCCACCCCTGCTGCTCTTTAATATGAGCATGGCTGAGATAGGATGAAGAACCAACGCTCCACACTGTCTGCTGGGGTTGAGCCTGGAGATAGAGGCTATAATTTCCAGGGGCTTGAAAGATTGCACAGCAGAGCTAAAATACTGCACCCCAAAACATTAGATACTATCTCAATAGTATAATGCAAATTACTTTTTCTGCATATGCTCTGCATATGACAAAGTAAATGCAGGCCTCCTACCTAGTACTCACCTATTTCCTGAAATTCTCAGGCATTCATCCTCAAGTCATTCCTACTTCATGACTGAATAAAAACCTAAGTTCAGCCCTGGGTGGAAGCTTTTGTTCTGGATAGCCATTACCATGGCTGGACTTAGGGCCCCTTGGCTCCCCATAACTATAAATATGCCTTAGTGTCTTTTTTTTTTTTTTGCCATGGGTTGCACTAGAAGCGATAGATTAGAATTAACTTGATGGGATTCCAATAACTGATCCATTGGATTACAAGTATAAACTTTCTGGACTAAGATGAAGACTAAGAATGGTTTCTTAGGGCTGGAGAGATAGCTCGGTGGCACAAGTACCTGCCTGGCAAGTGCAAGGTTGTGAGTTCGAACCCCAGTCCTGAAAAAAAAAAAAAAAAAAAAAAGAATGGTTCCTTACACTAAGGCACTAATCAGCACAGGTATCTTTTAGAGAAACACTAATCCTGAAGAATCTTTGATGTCATTGGCATCAGGAATCTCCCGAATTTTAAACACAAGATCTCTTTTTCAAGTCCAGCTTTTTCCTTTGTGATGGGAGTCAGATTTTTCTGAGGGTCTAACACTGTGAGCAGCAATGTACTTGAGGGAGAGCTTCCATTGAGGCCCACATTCTTGACTCAAGCAGAAACATACGGCCTCACCCTAGCTGATAAGTTACGACACAAAGCCTGATGAGCTTTCTGAAACATATTCTTTGACCTGATAGAAAATCAAAAGGTTGCACAAAATGTCCTTGGCTTAATGGTGAAGCTTCTAAGAGTACAAGCAACTTCCTCCTGGCATCATGGTGAAAGCAATACTGAGAATAGCAAGATGTGAAGATAACACTCAAACCAGCCTATCAAACACCGACCAACCTTGATCCTTGTGGCTACCTTTAAAGAACAAAAACCTATTTTACCTCTATGTTTAATCTACAAATTGAGCTTCTTATTTTTATACCTTTTCAACTAGTGCTAGATTTTTTTTTTTTTTTACCAGAAGAAAGAATCTTCCTGATGCACTTAAGTCTCCCAAGATGTATCTTATCTCTTGTTGATGCTGGTGTCTTCCAGAGTCAAACCTGTTAGTAATACAGACTAGGAGGTTGAAGCAGAAGGCTCACAGATTTCAGCTCTGCTCAGGCAACTTAGTGGGATCTTATCTCAAACATTTTTTTAAAGGACTGGAATTTAGTTTAGTGTGAAGGTCTTGGTGTCAAAATCTTACACACATGCCCACACACATGTGCTATCTTTATATATGTTATTCTTGGACTTGGAGACATAAGAGCAGATAAGATTGTGGAGGATGTTGTTTGTCATTTGTATATTTTCCTTTGTAGTTATATTATTCTAAGTTACCTGTTTACTTAATCACAATAATTGCATATATGCAACTTCCTTTCTTGTTCACTTTACATTATGTTGATAGCTGTTGTATTAGGAAAAATAGTAATAAAAATCACAACTGTGGATTAATTGCAGCTCTTCATATATGGATTTAAAATTTGGGTAACTCAGTCTCTGAATGCAGATAGATGTGTACATTGTCCACATGTATTTTACGGAAAATTGAAAGATGGTATGATTTGTTTCACTTTGAAAATAGTGAAAATTTTATATATCCTATAGTAGAGTATTTTATATATATATATATATATATATATATATATATATATATATATATATACTATATAGCAAGAATTGCACAGAAATATTAAATACAGACAGTGACATTACATCATGGTTTAGGTACAGAACTTAGGTATCTTTTATAAATTCATGTGACTAATGACTTGTGAGAACCAGATTCAAACCCAGGTCCTTCAAACTCCAAAGCCTGCATTTACTGAACTGAATAAAGCCTATAGCTGCACATCCAAAACATCTGCATTTATCACATTAACATGCTTTCAAATATTACTTTAAATGAATTTATTTCAAAAAAATATATTTTGGTCAAATTTGTTATTGTGCTGAAATAAATCAATGAAGATTAACCTAATGACTAATTTAAACTGTTGTATTAGAATAGTGGGCAACAAAGTTTAGACTGAGCCTGTCACAAGACACAGGATGACATCTTGGAGCCATCTCAGTTTCGCTGTGGCGCAGTCATCTGTTAGAGTGTTAGCCTGAGAAAGCTAAGCTCTGTAACTTTTAGTTTTCATGTCTGTATAATGGGGAGCTAACTCCGGTACTGTTCTGAGAATCAGATGTGGCAATGAATGGAATGTACCTCAATAATGAAACTACAAGGGCAGGCCAAATAGCTCAGAGGACTAAAGCGCCTGCTTAAGCAGAGTGCAGCACCTGGGTTTCAGTCCCCATCATGCTCTTCTGGCCCTGCCTCCAGGGCGCACTGAGATTATGATTGAGACTGGACATGGTGGTGTGCACCTATAATCCCAGCACTTAGGAGGCTGAAAATAGGAGGATCACTATCAGTGCAATCCGTGTAGTGAGACCCATAGACCCTATGTTAAAACACATAAAACAAGAATGAAAATACAAACCTTGGCATGGTGTCATATATCCACAGTACCAGCACTCTGGGAGGTTGGGGTAGGAGGATCTGAAGTTTGAGTCTAAGTGTAGGAACTTAGTGACTTGGTGAAACCTTGTCTCAAAATAAAAAGTAGTGAGACTGGGAGTGGTGGTGTGCACCTGTAATTCCATTGCTTGGGAGGCTGAAAACAAGAGAATTACTACAAGTCCCATCTGTGTAGTAAGACCCTGTACTAAATACATAAAAAGTTAAAACAGAACAAAACAATATAAAACAAGTTGAGTGTGGAGGACTGCTTGAGCCACTCCCCTTGAAAGAAGAGCAACTGTCTCTATTTTGACTGAGCCTGACCCCATTTCCTCATATTGAAATGTACAGAGCTGGCCAGGACTTCTCGTTATCCTTTCAATTGGCCTTAAGCAGTGTGTCTTGGTCTAGCTCAGGTGCTGGTGGTAATTTTTGAAGATGGCACATGTTTCCCTGATAACCCACACCTGCTGCTCTCCAATATGAGCCAGGTCAAGACAGGAGGAAGAGCCAATGCTCCATGCTGTCAGCTGAGATCGAGCCTCGAGATAGAGGCTATGACTTCCTGGGGCTTCAAAGATCATGCATCAGAATTGAAGTACTAGACTCCCAAAATGTTAGCTACTATCTCAATAGCATAATATAAATTGCTTCCTCTGCATATCCTCTCTGAATATGGCGGAGGTAAATGCAGGCCACCTACCTAGCCCAGCTCACAGTGCTCACCTTCTTCCCACAATTCCCTTTCTCAAGCCACTCCCCCTTCTCCACTGAATAAAACCTGAGTGCAGTCCTGGGTTACTTTCTTGGTTCCGGAAAGCCATCTTTGTGGCTGGACTTAGGGTATATCTATATCTATCTGTCTGTCTGTCTGTCTGTCTGTCTGTCTGTCTGTCTGTCTGTCTTAGTGTCTTTGTTATCACTGTTGTGCTGGGAGTGTAGCAGTGGTAGATTGGAATTAACTTGGTGGATTTCCAATAATGTGATTTTAGGATTGTAGGTTTCGACTTGGGCTGAGATGAGAACCAGGAAGAGTCTCGGACAGTTGATGTAGTGTGAAGGTTCTGGGTTAACTTCCTGTTGTGAAGAAAAAAACCCCAAACCTCAAAACAATGAATAAAGGAATTTAACTATGTGTAATGTATAGATTTTTACCCAGCACTGGGATCATACATAATGTACACAAATGCTTTGTAGGAATAAAGATAGGAACAGTGACATCAGGGACTTCAAGTAATTTGTCAGTGTGGGGCATATCAGGAGACAGAAACCAAACCAGTTAATTGGGCAGAAAACATTCATTATGACCAACTGTTAACTTGGTATTAAGTTGTTGACTAAGTAACTGAAAAGATAGAAAGGGAACTCCAACATATTACAGAGTTAGGGGCTATAGGGTTCAAGCAACAAAGAGAAAAGTTCGTAAGAACATATACTAAAGTTTATATACTAGAGGGAGGGCTGGGGGAAGCTTTTGCCTGCTCATCGTGACCAGAACTTCCCTATCCATACCCCAGCCCTGTTGTGTGTGTGTGTGTGTGTGTGTGTGTGTGTGTGTGTGTGTGTAACTTTCACCTGCTCGCTGAGACAAGAACTTCCCCATCCAGACTCCAGATAGGGCACCTCCTATGAAAGCTTGCAGCAAAACTCCCAGCAGAAATGCTGGGGTCCAGACCCGCCCAGTTAATCCTGGAGCTGAACATCTTGCCAGAGGAGCACAGCAGGTTCACTTCCATGAGCTGCAGCAGGAAGAAGCTGAGCACAGCAGCCAGACCCAGCCAGGCACATAGAGATAAGTTCAAACTTGGTAGATCCGGACCTGGTAAGCTGAGACACTTTTCTAGACCAAGATCTGAGTGTGTCTTCTCTCTTTTTTCTCTTGATCTACAGAGGAGGCAACAGATAACTGGGTGAACTAGTCTGCTGGAAGACCTGAGGTACATCATGAGGAGGAGATCAGACAGAACTTAGGGACTAATTAAATACAAATTTCCAATTTAATATCTGCCTAGCTATATAAACATAATGTTTGCTCTTACTGTCTAAAATGCAAACCTATTAGTTACAAAAGTTTGTCAATTGCTAATCATCACTGTCCATTATTAGTGTTCCTAACTGTAGTTCTGTAAATACAAAACTATAACTGCTTAACCATCTAAACTCTCTTGGGAGAGAATTTCAGTAGATGCTAAGGGCATAACTGCACCAAAGCTCTACACCGAAGGTCAGAGGACAGTGCTATACACAATGACCAAGAGCATGAGTAAAATACAATCAAAGCCCTGAGCCCACCCAGAACAAATGCAGGAGACACTAGCATAGAAGAACATGAGAATCGCACAGCTGAAATATCTGAATTCATAGCATCTGAAGTAAAGGAACAACTGCAGGCAATTAGAGAGCAAATTAGGTAAGAAATAATCTCTGAAGTAAAAAAAAAAAGAAAGAATAACTATAATAGAAGAATTAATAACTGCCTTTAATGAAGACACTGATAAAAATTAGAGGTTAGGAAAATTATGGAATCTTTGAATGAACAGTATAGGAAAGAAATACATCAGATGAAGTAGACTCAAAGAGATACACAGGAATTTAAAATCTCAATCAGATGCTGGCAAAGCCATCTGAATGAAATTAAAGATAGAGTTTCAGATTCTGAAGACACTGTTGCAGCTAGTGAAACGATAATAAAGGATCTTTGAAAAAAACTAGGATGCAGGAAAAAAATAATTTAACATCTGCAAGATGATGCATAGAAGAAGGACTAGGGTGCCAGCTGGTACTCCTGTGTCTTCGGGTTCCTGACAAAGCTGGCTCTATGACTGCTGGGAACCTAATACATTAGGTGTTACATGAAGTCACTGCTGGTAAATTCTGCAGTGTGATGCTCACAGGAACAGGAAGGTAAAAAGACCATGAAGAGTGGACAGGAAAGAGGGAGTCCCTTCTTCCTTCTCTGGCCTTTCAGCCTTGATGTAGTGCCTCCTGTTGGGGGAGCTTAATCTGGAACCAGTTGGCCAACCAGAAATGTGGTTTGTGGTAGAGTATGGGATAGGGGAGTGAAGACAATTATTTAATAGTGCAAAGCTATCTTTCTAAATCCTAGATGATCCCTACAAAGTAGCATTGCTATTTCGACTTTGTGTCCTAGAAAATTGTAGTTAAGAGATGTCAAAGTTTTTCAGGTTTAAATCGAAGTGTTGGAGACCAGGGTATAATCCAACTCTGTTTGACTTTGAAAAATTGGACAGTTAACTTGGGACTCATTTTACTTCATATTCAACTACAATATTCAATAAATATTTATTACTCTCCTTGATATCATATACTATAATATGGAATGGGGATAATATAGTAAATAAATCATAATCTATCTCCTGGAATTTATGATCTCTATGAAACATAGGCATGCTATTTATGGGATTTTTTTCTCATAAATTTAATGAATTTAACAAAAATTTGAAAATATGAATAGTAAATAAATGATACTATATTTTACAGGTCAGAGAAATTAGGAAGTAGATCTTAAAATCAAATATTAATATACTCTCAATTTCAAGTTCTCAATAAATTTCTCTTTGATTTGCTCTATTCATTCACCTTATTTTTTCAAGGTTGTTAAACAGCTTGCTCATTTATGTGTATAGTTTTTTTTGTTCTCTGTGATTTCAATATGCATATTTTTGTTTTGTTTTGTTTCATTTCTTTAAACTTAGTTTATAATTCAATTGTTGCATAAAAAGCATTGTGGATTGTTTATCAACTTATTGACACAGTTCTGTGAGATTTGTGACAGAGTAAATTTGTGTGTTTGCTTATTTGTTTGGTTTTATTACACTTCAGTTCTTAATCTTTTTGCTCAAGTACATCACTGTGATTATGAATTTGCCACTTTTTCCATTCTTTATAATTTTTATTTTATTTATTTTTTTCTTATTTCAGAACCTTTATTTGTTTATTCACTCATTTTTATGGCCGACTCAGCCCACCGCGAGGGCAGGGCTGGTGCAGCATGTGGTGCCGGGGATCGAACCGTGGTCCCTGAAGCCGCCCAAGCCTTCCCAAGCAGGCGCTTTAGACCACTGAGCCATCCCGCTGGGCCCTCCATTCTTTATAATTTTTAAAAAGTAATCTGAGGCCACATTTTGTGGCTAAGGGTATAAGCAACAGCATACATGTCATATATTTTGGGTAAATATTTTCTTTTATTCTTCTGTTGGTTGTTCTTAGTTTTTACTACCTTCTTTTCTTTTTTGATCTGATACAAACACTTGCTAAAAATTATTTGGTTATATGCCTATGAAGTTGCTTCGTATTCATTGTAGAATTATTTTTCTTGGATTCGTAGCTCATATTTAAATAATGCTTTCATGTATTTAGTACCATTACACACGCAAATTCTTTTAATTATAATAATGCTTTATAAAGTAATTGTATTTATGCTATCAGCCAGACTAGTACACTGATCTACTGAGGCACACTGCCCAAGATCACCTGAATGCCAGGTGTTAAGGCTTGTGCGTGTTCATCCCCACAAAGCCTCAAGCAGTCATTGAGGTATGGTTTTACAATTTGTGATTAATTCATGATCCAACACTAGGATTACGGATCTGAGTACTTCTGGGATTATGGGTGTGCGTGCTACACCCAGCCACGGGCAGGTAGCTTGAATGTAACGTAAGAGAGACAGAGAGTCCCATTTGCTCTGTCCTGCCATTATTGCTTACTCCTCCCTTTTTGCCCTTGCCGTCTTGCTGTCTCCTGCCACCATGAAATGCTTCCCTCTGCCATGTGCCACTCAGCCTTTGAGCCAGCTGAGTATGGAAACTGTGGGCTAAATAAACTTTTTCTTTCTTCGTTTTGGGGGTCGGGTATTTGTCCCAGCAATGAGGGAAAAGTAACTGAGATACCAGGTAACAAAGCTGGGTAAAATATCTATGTGTTTTAACTTCAGTTATGAACTTAATTACTACTTTTCATTTCACATAAATTATGGCTTATCCATGATCAGAATTTGAGGTTGACAGTAATTTTCTTTTGGCACGTAGAAGATATTATTTAATTTTCATCTACAACTGTGCTCTTGATGGTGAGAAATCTGCTCTCAGACTTCTGTTTAGCTAATCCATTTTTTTTCTGAAAGGGTTCTAAGATTTCTCTTTTTCTTCATGTTATAATTTCTTGACATGTATGCTTACTGTTTAGAACTCAGAGTAATCTCTTGTAATATGAGATCCTATGGCTTCTTTTAAATCTGCTAACCTGTAGAACAATTTTGGTCAATATCTCCTGTGAAAACATTCATTAATTTCATTCTTCTGGCATTTCTTTATTGCAACAGTGGCAGTTTCAAACCTAGTCATCTCACCAGGTATTTCATTTCCCTCTTAATTTTACTATTGCTTTATCTTTTATCTTCGGATATTGCATCAGCAATCTTCCATGTCTCAAATCTTCTGCTACATTTAGGCAAGAGTACATACCCAGGGCATCCTGTGCTGGTGACTTCTGGGAAATCCCTTCTCTAGGAATTTCTGTTGCTTCTGCTGTGTTTCCTGTTTTGTTCCTAGGCCAGAGATGGAGAGGAAAAATATAGAATTGTGTGGGAGGAAGATCCTCACAGTGAAGAGGCTGAAGTGGCCCCTAGAGCCATCTCTTTCACCTGGAGGTTTTGGGACAGTGAATTTCATTTTGGGTAATGGGATTCATCACGCTGTAATAAGGCTAAGAACGATAGGGACAGGGAGAAAAGGAGACAGGCAGGAATGTAGGGAATAATGTGGTTGACAAGGCATGGCTGACATGGAGGACAGATAGAAAAGATCGCGTTCTTACTAAAAATTGTCATTGTGAAACCCTTGCAGGTCCTTGGGGACCCACCTGTATACACTAGAAACCCTGAAGAACTTGATAAACCCCAGCCTACCCCAGCAACAAGCTCACTGCAGCAACAAAGGTACAGCGAAGATCTCAGGCTGAGAAGCTCAGCTTTCCCTGCCATAAGCTTATTGCTCAGCAGTCTCCATGTTTGGAATAGTATAAATAGAATGCTGCAGACTACTTCAGCTTTCTGAGTTTTTCACTGTGCGATGGAGGAGTCTTCAGTTTTGAGCCAGCCTTGCCTCACCTCAAGCCTTGCATTCTCTGTTAGAGTGACAGGATGAGACACATGACGTTGTCAGAGCGATGTGGTGAGTCTTCTTTTCATGGGATGATCCCTGGCTTCCCAGACCACCTCTTGAACAAGCTCTTAGCCAGCAATGCATACAAAGAACACACTTTGGGGCTAGTGTTGCAGGAGCAGTTTGTGGCATTTGGGTCCAAGAGTATCACCTAGAGAAGCAGTGGCATTGCCAAAGGATTGGGAGAGTAGGATAGAATATCTCTGGACACTGCCATTACTTCTTCACGGGTGGAAATGGAAAGTGCTAGTGAACAGGATGATACCTGAGAGGAAGCTCAAGGGTTCCCAAGCTCTGAGTCGCTGTGGTGGAGGAGGAGCTTGTGTGAGCATCGGAGTTATCCTGGCAGGGTCATGCTGGGACTGGAAATGGAGTTCTAGCAGGAAAGCAGGGTATTGTTTTGCAGTAGCGTTCTTAATACTCTCAATATAGGTGTCACTCAAAGTTTACACTCAAACACTCCTGTTTGCAAAAAGGGCAGGTTTCAGAAAGAAGCCCTTCTAGACAGAAATAACAGCTATGTGATGAATGTGGAAAACACTCAAGTCAAGGCTCAATTTCTTGCTTTTTCTTTTCTATCTTTCATACTGGGGATTAAACTTAACTATTTTTTTTTTCTCAGAGCTACATCCATAGACTTTAAGAATTTTGAGATAGGATCTCCTTAAGTTGTTCGGGCTGAGCTCCAACTTGTGATCTTCCTGCCTATGCTGTGCAGAGTACTGCATTACAGGCATGTGCTGCCAAGTCTGCTTCTGAGCCCTTTTTCTCATCAAAGAATTCCCAGTAGGAAGAGAAGCCTTAGGGATGTATGGTATTTGCAAAAGTGTTCAGTGGAAGCTCCATCAACATCTAACATCAGAGAGTCCAAACTGGAAGAAAACCTACAACGCCATGAATTTGGGATTTTTTTTTTTTTTTTTTGGAAGCAGAGACAGAATTCTGAAATTAGTCATCATCAGAGAATCCATACTGGAAAGAAACCTTGGGAAGTGTTCAATGTGGAAAATTTTATAGTCAAAATTAAAATCTTTTTAGGTATCAGATAAAACACAAGGGAAATTAATTTTTTTTTAGATGTCGTACAAAACACAAGGGAATAGGTCTGAGTATTACACAAGTTTAAGAAATATCTGCTCTCCCCTCAATTGGCAATCAGATTTTTTTCTCCGAGAAGTGAATAAAGAATAAAAACCACGAAATAATGCACAACAAATTTTCCCCTATTGACTATGAAAGAATGCATTGAGAAGTATTAAGAATCTATTTTTATCTTGAAAGAAATAGTGTTGTACCTGCTTGGAAGCTGAAGTTTTAAAATTAATTCAGATATTAATGTCTAAATTTCCCCTGTAATATTTGTATCATTTAATTTTTCTCAAATAATGAACCAATTGATTTTTATCCTTTTTACCTTTTGAAAGGCAAATACCTTGCTTTTGTGTGCCTCATTGAAAATAATTTAAAAAATACATTTATTTCCAGCATAGAAATTATCTAGTCTGAAAACAACCTTAAAACGTCTTACAACTATCTTTTAAAAATATGCCTTTTTTTTATTTAATTCAAAAATAAGCTTGAAAAAATAGAAGATAAAGGATGGCTAAAATCTTCAAAATAAGAGCTCTAGAATCTTATGTAATAAATAATGTTGATAAAGTTTCAGAGGTGAACAGGATATTTTAATGGAAGAAGATAAACACATACCTTGATCTAAACATCAAAGCAGATCAATTTTTCTAAATTCATCCTACTACAGGAAAATTGAAAAGAAAAAAAACCCTCTGCTCATTCTGTCAATTTGGGAGCATCTAACTAGTGAAAACACAGTTTTCCAAATGTGTCAGTACAGCGGTTCTCAACCTGTGAGTCGCAACCCAAGCAGGGGTCGCCTAAAGCCATTGGAAAATGTTATTTATTGCATTCTGAATCATAATGTAGAAAAATTACAGTTTTGAAGTAGCCACCAAGATTATTTTTTGGTTTGGGGTCACTGCAACTGTATTGCGTGGTCACAGCATTAGAAAGGTTGAGTACTACTATGTCAGTAGAAAACAGTCCAAGCAATTATAAAACCATGAAGTAGCAGTTACAGCTCACTGCTGGTGGGAATGTAGATTGGTGCAACCATTATAGAAAGCGGTGTGGAGGCTCCTTAAAAATCTAGAACTGGAAATTCCATTCAATCCAGCTGTCCCCCTACTGGGAATTTTCCCAGAAGAACTGAAAACATCATACCATAATGATATCTGTGCACCTATGTTTATAGCAGCCCAATTTGTAATAGCCAAATCTTGAAAACAACCAAAATGCCCACCATTTGATGAGTGGTTGAAAAGATGTGGTATTTTTATACAATGGAATATTACTCAGCTGTAAAGAATGATAAACTGGAAGACTTCATATATAAGTGAATGTATATTGAACATATACTCCTAAGTGAAATAAATCAGACCTATATTTGTAAATATCATATGGTCTCCCTAGTATAAAAAATGTGAAGAAGAAATAAAAATGGAAAGGCATAACACATAACACAACAGAGTGGAAATCAAAGACTTATGAAGCAGCACTAAAACTACGCTTGGAATGCATGTCATTCTGAACTTTTAGATGTGTACTGCTTCTAATGTAAACTCAGTTACTGCTATATTCTCTCTCTCAAGTAGATGGCTGGTTAACAAAAAAACAAAAAAGTGTATTAATTGAGAATAAGAGACTAGGCAAAATTCCATAGGCTTGATAGGCTACAATTTTGTACATTCTTAGATTTCTAAATGTCTGTGTAAAAATGTGTAACTGCTTTTATCACATTATATAGAGATTTATAAGAATATCAATGGTTGAAGGAAAATACCCAGCTAAGTCTAAGATGTTTGATATTCAGAAAGACATTGACGTTAAGCTCAATTAGTAATAGTATCACACAGCTTCTCTGTTGGAGGGTTGAGAATTTAAGTTAACAGACCAAAAATTGGAGAAAAAGAAGGGCTACAAGGATAGCCATCATTTTGGCTCTAGCCCTTCAAGGTCAGTGAGGACTCAGGACATAAGGGAACCTGTGCTGTAACATCCTATAACTCTGTGGTTTATCAAATTTTCTGTTCAAGGAGATTATGGGACCTCAGAGGAAAGGGATAAATGAAGTATAGTGTGTATAGGGAGAGTCTCCTGGGGAGAAAACATTCTCTCAGGCTTTCACAAAGAGCAAACTGGTCAAGCAATGGTCATGACTTTTTC
Organism: Myocastor coypus; assembly: GCA_004027025.1. Classification (NCBI taxonomy): domain Eukaryota; kingdom Metazoa; phylum Chordata; class Mammalia; order Rodentia; family Myocastoridae; genus Myocastor; species Myocastor coypus. Next base: position 47,106 of record PVJA010011994.1, read on the forward strand.
CAATGGCTGACACTGACAACAGTTCAATAAAGCACTGTATATGGTTCCAAAGTTAATCCTGAGGAGATTTGACCTTGGAAAATACAAATGATGAAAGTTTTGTTACACGGGTCTTGCTTTAACTTGCCCTTGATCACCCAGCCAAAAAGCCTAATTACGAGGCATAAATCACAGAGCTAGATTAGTATAGTGAACTGTAAGAAGCTTAAATCAACAGCCTTCAACATTGCCAGCTTCACCGGTAACCCACTGCAATTATGGAACATTGGGCTATGTATACAACTACTTCCTCTTAGTTTAAAGAGAAGAAAACCTTTTCTTCTTTTTTTTCTTTCTTTCTTTACCAATATTGATTAGAAAATTTATTATGTCTACACCCTGTACTCTGTATAACTATTATGAGGACAACAATATGCAATATGTCAATTATTGCAAATGTATTACTAATGTGTTTTGAAACTTCCATATTGTTATCTCTTATCAAAAGTAGTAATAAAAAAGAAAGAAATGATACAAGTTTGATATAACAGAAATGTTAATGATCGTGGCTTAATCATTATGGTGTATGCATGTGTTGAAATACTACACTGAACTCCACATTTTTGGACAAGTTCTATATGTCAGTTAAAAAATTAAAAATGCAGTTATCCTAATGTGATTAAAATTTTAATAAAACTGTAATTCACATATCATGTATTTTACACACTTACAACGTTGATGCCAATATTTTTGTTTCATATTCAGTGAGGTGCCCAGTATATCAACACAATTTAATTTTGGAGCATATTCATTATCTCAGAAAGAAACCCGACCATCATTAGTCGCCCCCTATGCTGCTAATTTCCTCAGGCGCAGGCTACCAGTATTATGAATTTTTCAAGGTAAAAAAAAAAAAAAAAAGAAAATGTAGGTAGAAATCTTGAAGACATAGCAACGTGCAGATTACGTAAACAAAAACCAAACTTTCTGAGAAGTACTTCAAAGAATCAACAACTGGGACCTCATCTTATTAAAAGCTCTTACAGATCAAAATAAATCACCAACAGAGTGAAAAGGAAACTCAGAATGAAAAAGTTTTTAGCCAACTATCTTCAGACAAGAGACTTTACTCTTGTTCATAAAGAATTTTTTAAAAAGGCCCCAGAAGAGCTGGACGTGGTGGCACACACCTCTAACCTCTAATTCCAGCACTCGGGAGGCTGAGGCAGGAGGATTGCTGCGAGTTCGAGACCAGCCTGGGCTACCAAAGTGAGCTCAAGGCCAGCCTGAACTGCATAGCGAGACCCTGTCTCAAAAAAAAAAAAAAAAAAAAAAAAAAAAAAAAAAAAAAAAAAAAAAAAAGATAAAAAGGCCCCACAAATTCAAATACCCAATCCAAAAATGGGCATGTGAAATGAATATAGACTTCTCCAATGAAGAAATGCAAATTGCAAATAAATATATGAAAAAATGCTCAATATTATTGATCATTCACGAGATGCAAATTACAGCACTAAGATTCCATCGTACCCCAGAAAGAATGGCTATCATCAAAAAATCAACTGATAATATGCTGAAGAGGTTGCAGGGCATAAAGGAACCCTTCTCAGCTACTGGTGAGGGTATAGACTGGTATAACCACTATGGAAATCAGTGTGGAGATTTCTTATATAGATAGGATTAGAAGTGCCATTGAATTGAGTTATCCTTCTCTTAAGTATTTTGCCAGAGCTAAAAACATCATACCACAATGATATATGTACATCCATGTCAGTAGCAGCACAAATTGTCATAGCTAAATCTTAGAAACAACCTAAATGCCTGTCAAATGAGGAATGGATAAAAAAGATGTGATATATTCATATAATGAAGTACTGCTCAGCTATAAAGAAAAATAAACTGGAGGCTTTATAGGTAAATGGATACAACTAGTGATCATACTCATAAATGAAATAAATCAGACTCACATGTATAAACATATTGTCTCTCTAGCATAAGAGACTAAAAGAGTAAATAAGTTAAAAAAAGGTACAACAGATATTTTGAAAGGAATTGAAACTGCTCAAAAGGAAAGAACAACTGGGACGGGGTAAGAAAAAAATACGTGTAGAAGATAGTTAAGATAATTGTACTACCAATTTCCATTAGTTAATTGAAAGAAATGGTTTGCACTTGTGCTGTTTGATCAGTTTTGCATCCCTGTATTTGTAAACTGAGCAGCCAATCTGCTTTCTGTCTGTGCGGATTTGCTTTTGCACAGTTCTGCAAATGAAATGATTCAATGTGTGACTTTTTGTAACTAGCTTCCTGTACTCAGCATAATGTTTGCAGGGTTCATATGCAATACAGCACGAGTTACCAGTCTATTCATTGTGGAATACCATTTCATTGTAAAAATGAATTACATTCCAGTTTTCCATTCATCGGTGGATGGGAATTTTCATTATTTCCAACTTGAAGATATTACGGGCAATGCTGCTATAAAAACTCACATGAATTTTATTTGCATGGGTGCATGCTTTCACTTGGGGGGGATTTCAGTTCTTATGATAATATTATGTAATATTTTAGAGAGCAGCCTATTGATCTCCAAAGTGCATGCCCTACTTTACACTCTCTAGCTAGTCCTAAAATCCTGATTATCTAATACAACAAAACAGAAAGATTGCAATTTCTTCACAAGTTTGCCACCATTCACAGCTGTCTGTCTTTCAAATTACAGCTCTCCTAGTGGGTGTGAAATGGTATTGAATTGTAATCTTGATTTGCGTTTCTATAATGAAAAATGATGTTGAGCATCATTGGCCAACTGTGCCTCCTTTTTGGAGAGAAGTCCGTTCCAATCCCTTGTCCATTTAACTTGTGAGCACCTAAAGAGAAGCTTCATGATGCTGTTATTCTATAACATAGGTACGTGAGCTTACAATCACTTTCTGTATATCAAACATCTTACACTTAACGTGGAATCAGTATTTTCCATCAATCATTGATATTCTAATAAATCTCTATAGTATGTGATAAAAGCAGTTACACACTTTTACACAGAAATTTGCAAATCTAATCATATAGAAAATTGTAGCTGGTGAATTCCATGGCATTTTTCCTTGTCTCTTACTTTCTTTTAATTCCCTTTTTTGTTTTATTGTAAACTATTTACTTGAGAAAGAGTATAGTAGTGACTGAAATTATATTACAAGCAGCACAAATCTAAAAGACCAGGATGACAGGCATTCCAACCATAGTTTTAGTGTTAGACATTGCTACCCTCAGTATGAAAAACCTTCTGGAGGTTCTTAGGACAATTATCTAGTTCATCCTGTGTATGTAGGTGAATGGTTTTGCTTCTGCCATGTTTCCTATCTTTTCTGTTTACAGCCACTTTGTTGTTTAACCCTTAAGTTGTTGATTTCCATTCAGCTGTGTTATGGTTCCCAAAATTGTAAGTTTATAGACCACAATTTAGAGAAATAGAAGGGCTACAAGAATTGCTAATATTTTGGCCCTAGCCCTTCAAGGTCAGTGAGGACTCAGGACATAGGAGAATCTGTGTTGTAACATCCTATAACTCAGTTGTTTCCCAAATTTTCTGTCCAAGGAGATTATGGGGCTACAGAGGAAAGGGACTGACAATATATAGTATGCCTAACGACAGTCACCTAGAGAGAACATTCTCTCAGGCTTTCACAGAGAGCAAATTGGTCAAGCAATAGCCGTGACTCATCCAGACAACTGACACAGACAACAGTTCTACAAAACACTGTACAAGGGTGCAAAGTAAATCCTGAGGGGATTTGACTGACTTTGTCAGATACAAAAGTTACATGTTTCGTTATACAGGTCTTGCTTTAACTTGCCCTTAACCACCCAGCAGAAAAGTTTAATCATGAGGCATAAAATGTAAAGCTAAATTAGTATGTTCATCTGTAAAAGGCTTGAATCAGCAGTTTCCGACATTACCAGTTCTGCTGATAGCTCACTGTGATTATGGAGTATTGGTTTATGTATACTATTATTTTCTCTTAGCTCAAGGAGAAGAAATTTTTGTACCAACAATGATTAGAAAAAAGAATCATGTCTACATCCTGTGCTCTGTGTAACTACTATGAAGGCAACAATATGCATTTTATCAATTAAAAAAATAAATTTTAAGCTACTGTTACTACCACAAAATGATTAAAAATATGTTCCAAATGAAAGTCCTGTATTTGATATATTATTTACAAATGTTTTCTTCCATTCTGTGGGTTATAGTTTTATTTTCTTAGCGGTGCAATTTTAGCACAAAAGTATTCTTAAATTTTTGATAAAATCCTCTCCAACTAATTTTTGTTTATTTCTTTTGCACTGTACCTATGAAATCATTGCTTAGTCAAAGATTATGAAGTTTTTTCTTTTCTTTATGAAAAATTGCACCTTGCATTTTAAAGAGATGACATAGAATATGGAGATCAAGTTGGGGATTAGTGTCAGTTGATAACATTAAATATGACCCAGAATTATGAGATTTTTTTAAAAAAAAATTATTGTTTAAGCTATGACCATTAATTCACATCATAAAACTTGAGATACACACCTAACATACAACCTTTTTGTATTACTTAACTGCAAATGAAGTTTATCTTCAGGGCATCAGTGCAACTAAGTCGTAATTATCTAAGTAAACTTCTAATGTCATTCTTCAGTATTATAAATTGACTATATTAAAAATAAATTTACGCCGGGCGTGGTGGCTCACGCCTGTAATCCCAGCACTCGGGAGGCTGAGGCAGGAGGATTGGTGTGAGTTCGAGACCAGCCTGGGCTACAAAAGTGAGCGCAGGACCAGCCTCAACTGCATAGCAAGACCCTGTCTCAAAAAGACAAAAAATAAATAAATAAATAAATAAATTTACTACTTTTTTCTTTTAGGAGTAATGATGAGGTAGGATAGACTTCAGCAGATTTTCTAGCCCTAGACCTCTAAATTAAGTTTGCACTAATTTTAAATACTGGTGGCTTTTTTTGGAATGAGAGATATGTGTTCCTGAGTACCCACGTTTTAATGCAAAGACTGATGTTTACTTTTTCAAATGGTTCAATCTCACCAACATGTAAGCCTTTAACAATCCCCTAACAAAAGACCAATTTGTAAAACTGGGCCATTTTAATGTCATTAAAATTTAATAAATAGTTTTCTTGATGAATGTAGTCATGGGAGTTGCTCAGCAGCATTCAACTTACGGTTTTCCTGACTGGCTTGTAGTCTTCAATAAATGTAAGCAGTTATTGTTATGAAAGTTCTGTCAAACTAATAAGATTTCACTATGCACCCATCATTTTCAGAATTGTTGGTTACCTGGGCATATTTACCCTAAATAACCTTGCCTCCTTGTGTCCCAAGGCCCAGCTACTCACTTTCCTCTCAATTACTGTTCCTTTGGTACTAACACCCAAAATTGTGTATGGCGGTGGTTAAGGATTATTTTTCACACCAGGTAATTGCAGGCAAAAGGTGACTTTTAGTTCAGCATGTTACACGGGCCTTCTTAAAATGTAAGCCAATTGACTAATGAATATTTCATATTTAGGTGGTTTTCTTGTAAAGCCATCGCCAACAAAGCAGGCTTTAGTAACCGTCCTCTTCTATGCCTTCCCGTTTATCTTTCCAGTTCGAAAAACTTTTAATACTTGCATTTCTCCTTGGGCACAAACTTTGGGCAGAGCTCTTCCCATTTTCCTGCTTTTTCATTTTTGTTTAGTCATATTGGAAAGCTGGAAAGTACTTTTGCATGAGACTGTCTTTCCCTGTACAGCAAGTAGGCAGGTACTGCTCCTTGTAGAGTGTTTTCATATTTCTTTCGTTTGGTGTTCCTCTTTTCATGTTTCTTTTCTTTTCTTTTCCTCTTCTCTTCTCTTCTCTTCTCTTCTCTTCTCTTCTCTTCTCTTCTCTTCTCTTCTCTTCTCTTCTCTTCTCTTCTCTTCTCTTCTCTTCTCTTCTCTTCTCTTCTCTCCTCTCCTCTCCTCTCCTCTCCTCTCCTCTCCTCTCC